>CM029917.1:82476252-82728752 GCA_017639245.1 Myiopsitta monachus
CCGCTGCCCTGCCCGTGGGGACAGGGCTGCAGCTGCGCAGGGCTGGCAGGGACGTGACCGGCTGGGCAGCATGCAGGGCAGCACGTGCTGCAGGGCAGGCCTCCACGGGAACAGACACCGCTCCTCTGGCCATCTTCAGCATCCACAGAGATCTGCCTCTCCACCTGCCTCCCGAAAGGAATATGCACATCCTCCTCTTGCTTATCCCTCCAGTATGGTAGGTGGCCCTGCAGAACCTGTGCTCAGACACAGCACCTCTACCAGTGCTTACCAAGGATTTTCACTGTAGAAAACACTGTGTGTAATGTTCTTGGAGCTGCCTGTAGCGTTGTGTTGTGGCCAAGCCACTGTGGTAATTGACTGTGTAAATACTTATGTTGAATGAATTCAGAAACTCAGGGTAATATGATTATACACCTCTTGGCAAATCCATGGGGACCTTCACTCTGATATCTTAGCTTGTCCTCTAATAGGTGGCCTCCAGGCTTGCCAGAAGGGCTCAGCAGAAGCAGCAGCTGCTGCTCATGAAGGGATGGGACAGTCGAGGAGAGTCAAACAAGTGTTTAAGCAGGACACCCACCTTGAAAGGATGAGTAGGTTTTTGAAGTGGTTAGGACAACAAGCCAGTCTTCCATCATGAGATGGTACAAAGATATGACTTCTTATCATTTCACAGCATGAAGAAATAACACCTTTCCTTCAAGAAGGTTGCAGTCTACTGGTTGACAGCTCCTAAGGAAAAGCTCTACTTCAACCAACACAGTGACAAGGGGGACAATTGGTGCAAGGTACCAGAACTCAAGATCTGCTTTTAGAGCTGGAGATTCACAGGTCTGCACTCAATAAATCACTAGAGTGTAAGGCCTCAGAGGGGTTAAAGAAGTAGTGAGCCATGTAACTATGACTCTGTACAATACCAAATTGTGCTTTGACAGACAATCCCCCTGAAGAGTGGGACTGGAGCCAAACACTCTAGCTTGGCAGAGACAGACCCTAGCAATACATTTCATCCCCACCAAGCAATGTTGATTTGCTTTGGTTCACATTCATTTGTAAGCACCCTGTCTGCACAAAGCCCCAGATGGCCTCGGAGAATCCAGCACAACAATATTTTGATACAAATGCTCTTACAAAAGCTATCAGAGCCTGAGCTGGTGTCCAGAGACAACAGCTGACTAACCAGAGACTGGTTAGCTCTAAGATAAGGTTTAGGAAGAAGCGTGCATACAGGAAAGAAAATCCTTCATCCTAATTTGTGTGTGAGGAGATACTCCACTGATCCAAACTTTGTCTGAGACAAGATCCACAGCCACTTAGATTGCTCAGGAAATCCTCTTGGCAAAAAGCAGGTTTCCAGTTTTGGAGAACGGCTTCCAGTGTCCTTGAATCTTTCTTTTTTTCCTTTGGTCTTGCACAGATCACAGGCATGACAATAGAAATGCAAGATAATTCTCCAGGCTCACACTGATGGTTCAGCCTGGCTTGTCAGATGTTCCAGCTTCCCCTGAAGCTTAGCTCTACCTGTGCCATTAGGTCCAGGAGTACACGCAAGAACAAAAGCTGCTATAAGTAAATTGTGGTTTCTCATTTCCCTAGTGACATAGAGAATCTAAAAGGGAAAGCTGTCCCTCTTTCTCTTCTGTAGGAAAAACAAGAAGGCATAACATAACTCCTGGTTGCCTTGTAATTCCTCTTCAGTTCCAGTTCTCCCTTCACACACAGAAGTAGTTGACCACTTCGACCAACACAGCCTGACTTACTTCTTTGGTTGTTTCTTTCTTCTCATTAAAGAAGAAGTCATGGTCACCTCCAGACATGAAAGCCCTGAGGGCAATGATAAACTGGTTACTTTTGAAGAAGAGGATGAGGATTCGTGCCAGTCTGAAGTTTTAAGGTGAGAACTCCACTGGACTAAGATCCTGCTTCCTCTTCTCCCCACTAAACCCACACTGAAAACCTCACAGGTGGTACCAACCCCTGTGCTGACTTCAACACACAAAACCTCTGGCAATGTGTGTCCCTGACGTCTGAGCTGACAGATGGTCTTATATTGGTAGACATCATTGGCTGCAGAAGTTTAGTATCAGCTGCTTTGCTCCGGCACTGTGCATTCTCACCAGTGCTCCTGCATGGAGGGGTGGATTAGCAAAGGCATCTGCTTTTCTATCAGATCTTCCTAGAGGATATTTAGCATAAAGTTGGTTATTCCTGTGATCTTTTGGTGTGCACTAGTTCAGTCATGAGGAATTCAAGCTGTAGTGGATGGGTTGCTCTTGCCAATGAAATCAGGTTCAGAACAAACAAAGGAGGTGGCTTTTCACACCAAAGCACCATTCGGGTGTGCAATGCCTTGTTCCTGAAGACCATGACTGTTAAAAGTGGATGTGGGACTAATTCACAGAAAAAAAATGTGCACCCGTGGCAGGGAAACACAAAGAGCACTGGCTCCGGCCATCCTAGCACTTTATGTTCTTATGGCGGGTGAAGAATGGGAGTATTTATTCAATGGGACAACCTTCTCTGTTTTGCTTAGTGCTGTTCTTGTTCCAGCTATTATAAAACCAGAACCTTCTTCTCTTCTCTTACTGGCTTTTCTTGGGCAGTAATTTCAGCTGATTCTCCTCCCTCATAAACACATGAATTATCTGAACTACTGGAGCAGACATTCATAGTAAAGGACAGAAGAGCAGAGTTGAGGGAATGGCAGCAGATAATGACATGTCTCCAATGGGACTGAATGCAGTCAGCAATGTCCCAAATCTGCTAGCTGCTGTTGCCCAGCAGAAGAGGCTGCATGTCTGCAGGGCTCAGATGGGAAGGAGGCTGCCAACATCACGTTGAATAAACCCCCAAAACATGTCCTTAAAGAAAAACATATTTTAAACAGCTAGTGTGGGCTGGAATAACAATTTTTACCTGTACTCTGAAGAGCCATGGAAGTTCATGAAATACTTCTTAGTGGTTGTGAAGGCAATTAACAAAAATAAGGGGCTCACCAGCAGGCTTAAACTCACAATGCAGTCAGCCTCTGCCATTGGAAGGTATATAGGAGCTCAAGAAAGGCGAGGCTGGGAAGCCTGCACCACATCAGGGCATCTCATGGATGCATGTGACAAAAGAGCACCTCCTTTCTTACCCCATGGTGCGTTGGCCTGAGCATGAGACTATCTGGCTTGAGGAGATGGCATCGATGCCTTGGACTGAAACCAACCTTCACTCCTTCCAAAATATGGGAGTTTTGATTGGATATCAACCCATCTCCACCTCCAGTAGCTCCCCAACGTTTCTAACTGTTGTTTCTGCAATGTTATTGCTTAATAAGCCCAAGACTGTGCTTGCCTGGACATCGGTGTCCTATAATGCAGGAGTTTTTACCTCATTGAAGAAACCTTGTGCAATGCATTTCTCGCAAAATCACCCAGTCAAGTTTGCTAAATGGCAAAACCAGATGGTTTGAAGTAACTGGATACTGCATTTTCTGGTTCATCTCTTCTGTCTGGTCATTTCCCTATGTGGTGGGGGACTGCAGTGACGGATTTTGCTGCTATTCTAGAAACAGGGGTCAACGTGCAATGGTGTGGATGGGGATAGAAACTTGGCAAACTAAGGAAATTGGATGAGATTAGTTAATATATTTAGTATAAAAATAAAACCATAATCAGTAAAATAAAGTAGGTGTTACTAATTCTGCTGTGACACTAACATGTGCCTCAGGACATTGAATTCAACACATTCATTTGCATGCCAGCAGCTTCTGCAAGAGAACAGAGGGATATTCTGCATGTCCACCAGTGCCTTGCACAGCAGTTTCTGACAGTTTATTACCTTGCTGGAGCAACAGCCTTAAAAAACAAAAGTATGAGCTTAAAAGTCTAACAATCTTGCAGAATCTTGCAGTCATCTAGTGTGAACCAAATGTAGACCTATTTAAGCAAAGTGTTTGGATTTCAGATTTTCCACTTAAATGAGGGGTAATTTGAGAAGCCCAAAACCTAGTGAATCAGTGCCCATGTGCCTGCTTTCCAAGAATAAAATAATATTCTATGTTTGATCTTTCTGCTGCACTTCCACGCAGAGTGCAGAAAAGACTTAAAACATTGGCTTGGACTTAGTATAGGTAAAAAGTAAACTATCCAGGACTAGCATAAAATGTCATTTTAAAGCTCCCTAATATTTTGTATTTGGCATCCTTTATAGCCCAGAGGTTATACAGAGTTCAGCCTTAACTTCTGACATCAGTGCTTAAGGACTGTGGGAGTTGGGCTCTCAGCATGACCTAACGAGGAAAAAGGCCTTTATTCTGACAGCGGTTATTTAAGCTAACCTAAGAATATTTATAATCAGGCTCTAAAGGCTGATTAACCTCTGCTAGGCTGCCTGCAGCAGGCATACCCTGTGTGGCAGAGTATCCAAGTTGCCTCCCACAAGTGCCATTGCACTTTGTTCATTTTGGCTTTCACATTTTTGATGTCATCAATCCTGGCCTTTTGGTTACTGTATCTCATTCATCAGTAAGGCTTATGCTGGCAGTTGAAGCCCTCACCTGGAGGACACACGTTAAAGTCTCGGCTTTGCCCATCATGCAGAAACGATGAGTGTCTGGTTCTCGTCTCTCTGCTGAGTCACCTCTGAAGAATTTGCTCCCACAGAGAAGAGACTGCTTTTTCACAACCTAACTTGTGCTCTGAGTAGAGCAATATTCACATGATATCTGTTTCCCAGATTTGGGTGTTTCTCCATCAGCAAGCTGCAACTTCTCAAGCAGAGCTGGATCTGCGTCAGAACTACTTACAAGTGAGGTTCCATCCCTGTCTAGATACCATTGGTGATGTCCTTCCCTGTAGAAGGGCAAGGTCATATCTCTCTATCAGGGTCAGCATTACTTTCTCCCTAGCTGAGTACTCACATTAGGAAATACTAACATATTGCTTATGGCCTGAGTCAGTCTCAGTGATTGAAGGAATCTTTTATCTGAGGGCAGGAGCTAGGACAGACCTCAGCCTTGGGGGGACCTCAACTGATTTTTCTATTTGGGCACTTCACAGGTCTTTTATCTGAGATAAATTGTCTTGATTCCTGTCCCTTTTAGCTCTGACAGTGCAACTCAAAGCAGAGTTCAGCAGGACTTTGGTGGGATGTGGACTCAGTGGGGTGTGGACGTGATGTAGTGACTTTAGTCTGCTCTGAATTCACTACACCGCATCTGTTTCTGAGTTGCCTTAACTTAGTGGCTTTAGATCACTGCTCTTCTGCCACAGGCCTGAGATTCATCATCACATCTTCTGATTCTAGTAGTGGAGACATCCATTGTTTGACATCCTGCTCCTCCCTGTTCAGACAGCTTATCATACATGTGAATGAAATCACACCTTTGTTTTTCCTGAAATCTGCCCCCATTGTGGAGGCCCCTCTTTAATGCTCCAGCTTTAGCTCACATAAAAATGCTCTTCTCTTTGTGTGAACATCCTCAAGTCAGTGTTTGCAACCAACCCCACTTAAAACTCCCCTTTTCCCTGTGTGCTGGTAAGAGAAGCTGGAAACCTGGACAGCCTTTTCCATTTGCTCTGTGAACGGCTCTGAGCTGCTGGGGCCATCTCCTGCTTGTGAAGAGGCCTCACTGCCTCCCATGGTGGGGATCCTGCTTGTACTGCTGTTTGCATACCTTCTGGCAGCACAGCTTTTCCTCTAGCCCACCTCAGCACATCTGTATGATGGCAAGCAAGCAAAAGGAGAGCACATGTAAAGCACAGCTGTACTTGTATGATCTTGTCCCTCTAGCCTGAGTGGCCAGCCACTTCAGTGAGCTGCCTTGAGCCGTTCCATTTAGCTGGAATGACTCAGAGGATTAAAGGATGCAGGTAGTTTTTGGTGGCTTTCTGGTTTTCTTTGAGAAGAAGCTAAACAAAGCTCTGCTCACCTGAAATGAAGAGGAATAAACAGTAGGAAGGTTTGCTCCTTCTTGGGCAACCATCTTCCCAGTGGGTATAGAACCCACAGTGCTTTGCTTTCTTTCTGGCTTCAGGGCCCTTCCCTCAGGAGGTGCTTTTCTTCTGGGACTCCTCCAACCCCAGCTGCCTGATCAATCACCCTTTCAGGGGGCAGGGAAGGTAATGAATGAACCCAAATCAGTTCAGGAGCTTGTTTGCCCATACTGTCCCTTGTAGCTACAAGGGAACCTGAGGCTGACACAGGGCAGAGAAGAATGGTGGTGGGCTGGAAAGCACCACACTGGCCACCAACAGAGAGAGGTAGGTGGAAATGCGCCATTTCCGAGGCTCAGGGTAACCAGTAAAACTTTCCTCTTTCTTCATTCCTCTTCTAGCACCAAACAAATAGCACATGAAAACAGCACATGCATCTTGACAAAATGACATGCCATTCACTCTCACCAACCACCATGGGAGGGGATGGCAAAGCTGTGGTTATCCTGCACTGAATACAGAACTTCTGCTGCCTGACTGACCAAAAACAAGGTCTGATCCCATGCCTTGTAGCTGGGAGCTTCAGTCTGCGGAGAAGTTTGTGCTTCCTCAAATTCATTTTCAGGGAAGCACAGGCTGTGCCTGCGAGTGCTGGAGGCCACCACTGCCTGCTCTAATGATACCACATCAGAAGCAGCTCTCCTCCTCAGCATCTTTTCAAGTCAAAACCTATTTGAAAACATGGCTTCTTGTTTGCCCTGGGCCAGGGCTGTGGTACCAGGCTCCAGATTGTAGCCCATTCATCTTGCTCGTGCCCACCCACCACAAAGTGGAGTGGAATACCATGGCCAAGGCCACATAGGCTGAGCAGAAGCAGCTGATGGCCCTGATGTGGAAAGCATGGGCTGTTCCTCCAGCACCAGTCCCCTGGGGCAGCCCAACACCAGCAAAGCTCTCTGCTTAATCTGTTTTAGTAGCACGCGGGTCATATTTTCTATGTTTTCCCTGCTGACATTATGCTGATGTGCTAATCCACTGCATGGCAGCAAAAAACCCTCTGAAATTTCCTATGGAGCTGTCAGCTGCTGGAACTGGACACCCTGTCACAACCTCCAGAGCTGATGGCCCGCTGCCTCCAGTTCCCACTAAGGTCTTATTTTCCTTGGCACGGCTATCACATCAAACCCCTGCTCTGCTAGCTTTTTAAAAGCGAAAATAGGTGGCAAAGTACTTAGCTCTTTCAAGGAAGCTTGGAAATGATGGAGAGCAGCCTCATGCCATGTGAGCACTGAGTGTGGCTGTCCAGCTTCCAGCACAGATCAGTAAATCATCTCCTGAATGGCTGTCACAAGCACACCAGATCACCACAAAGAAGCTGTTTTTCTTCATTACAACTGCCCATTTGAGATCCAGCACTGCTGCTAATGCCTTTAGCAGGTGCAAGAAACATTTGGAAATTTATTTTTTTTTCAAAGAAATAAGGTTAAGGCTCATTTGCTGTGTTTGTTTGGAGTTTGGCTTATTTTGTTATACTCCTGCACAGCGGCAATTTTCTCCACAGGCTGGAAATGGTGGCACAAAGTCTCAGGGCAAACAGCAGTATTCCAAGTACTGCAGACAAGGATATACAATCTAATTTAATGGGGCATCCCAAGCTGCATCCACAAGTTACTGCCTCCTCACTGTCTGGACTGGAGATGTACCATAGTCCCCACACCTGGGTGCAAAGCCCAGACCCAGGAGGTGGTGCTCTGCTGTGGAAGCACCGCCTGTGCCCAGCCGCTTTCCATGCTCTGTGCACAGCACTGGAGTGATTGCTCCTTCCCTGGGGAAAAGGGTCACTGTCACTGTGGCAACACCAACTTGGGTCTCCCTGACACAGGCTCATCTCATCTGACATGCTGGCAGCTCCTGCTGCCTCTTTCGTGTCACTGCACCCTTCCTTAGGTATCTGGTGCCCAGTATCTTCAGTGTCCTTCAGGCTCTGCCTCCATGTCAGACCCGAAGGTGATTTCCAGTTTCTGTACTCAGTTGGGAATTAGTTTTGCACAGGGTACGTCCTTTGGGCGTGCTGTGCAGTTGGGCACTGCTCCCTGCTTTTTCAGTCCTCACCAGCAACAGCACTGCTGCCATGGTAGAATGTGCCACAGGAGTAACCTGTGAGTGGAAAATTGGACCAGTATTTCCTAAAGATGAGTTACAAGTGTGTCATTTTAAAACATATGACATGAGCATCTGTCAAGAAAACACTGGGTGAAGAGTAATTATAGATACATTGCATGAGATATTAAACACTTTCCTAGTGACAGCACTTTGAGCACTTTTGAAGACAAAGATCGGAAATTGGAGGGAAAGGCTGCTCACATCCCAGCGTGGGGCAGTTTCCTTAGCAAATATCTGCATGGGGATACAGAAGAGCATCACTGCCACCAGCCAACAGGCAAAAGTCAAAGTGCCCTGAAGGCAAGTCAGCATCTCCCAGCAGCCAAAATGCTGGGATTGAACCACAACAGATGCTGATCAGAATAGCTTGCGAAAGCTGTTCTGGAGCAGAGAAGCAGCAGTTTCTGAACCAAGTTTCCTTCTGGATGGCCCATAGGCAGAAACTCATGATTACTCAAGCAAAGCTGTTGTGTTTTGTGGCCCTCACACAGCTGTTAGTATCCCTTTCCTCAAAGCAAAAGTAGTATATGGTATATTACAAAATATGAAACCACTAGTGTTTTATAGAAATAACTGTGAAAGCATACACTGGGACAGAGAAGTGGGTTTTGTCTTCTTCTTTTAAGCCAACGCATCGAATTTTATAGCTGAGGTGTATTCTCAGAACAGCCTCTTCTGCTGTGTTTTTTGTGGCAGAGGTTTGTTTTCAGTGGATGTTTCTACATGCGAAGATCAACTCTCTGATAGCTTGGTTTTATGCTGGAGAAGGGGGTTGATATGACATGATGGCAGAGAAGAATAGTATCATTAATGCGGTTATGAAGAAAAAGACAGGGACTGTATCAAATATAAACAGTGGCTATAAATACAGATATGTGTATATGTGAACAATGCATGAAGTAAAATGCACTACAACTAAAACAATATGAGGGAATACTTTGTCATTAAATGGTTCAAAGTTGCACAAAGTTTCTCCATGTACTTTCTGGAGTTCAAGTGTGTGTACAGAGCAAATAATTTCTGGTTACACAAGGTGCCCTGCACCATCTGAGCTTAAGTATGAATTCTCTGATTGTCTGAAACACGTACTTAATAGGGAATCTGAAAAGAAAGACCAGGTATTTAGTGGTTAAATAGCATCAGAGAACTTCCTGAGCTGAAACTTCGATGGCAGGGTGCCTACTCTGTCAAGATGATAAGATCAGCTCCCTCACTTCATCTGGCCCTTTCAGCAAAGCTGTGTAAACACCACTGGCTTTGACCAACAGCACTGAGGGAGCCCTCTTGCACAAAACTCCCTCCCAGTTACGTGGGGAAAGCAGGGCACAAACACATTTTCCCTCCCGTATTCGTAAGCCTGAAGCCTGTTTCTGTAGTTTTGGATAAAACGCCTGCTATGACTGGAAGGAAACCTGCCCAGGGAAAAGGGGGGTGAGGAGCAGATGATGCTCTAGGGGGCTCTAGGTGGGAAGTGGGCTATCATTCCCTCTGGAGCTGCCACTGGGACCTTGACCCTGCTGTGTCAGGCAGGTTGTGTAACTGCAAGGAAAGCTGCAAGAGAGATAAGGGGGGCAGTCAAGGTGCACTTCTGGGACCATCACTGAGAAATGGGGTGCACAGGGAGGAAGGTCCCCCAAAAGGCACACCGAAAGTTGGGCAAAACTGAAGCCAGGTCTTCTGCTGGTGCTCAGAGCAAGGGGCAGGATGTGACTTTCTGTGTGAAACACTGCCATTCCTGCTACTGGCATCTAGGCAAAAATAAAAGCAAACTTCACAAGCGCACTCACAGCAGGATTGTCCCACGTACTTCTCCTCTCTCTCTTTTAACCCCTTTTTCTGATTTCAGTTCCAAAGAGCCTATCCAGCTTTCCAGGTGGGACCATGGGAAAGGGTATTTTTAGGAGAAAGCCCAAACTTCTTTTGTTTCGCAAAAGTACTTTTTCTCCCTGTGCCATGTAGAAGGGTTGGAGCAGACCTTAGTTAAAAAAACACTGGTAAATGGTGATACAGAGTGATACCCATGCAGCCCTTCTGGGCCCAGCCAAAGGGTCATCTATGGGCCAGCACCTCCCTCAGACAGAGGCCAAAACCAGATGCCTGCAGGGCAGTATCAAAACAGAGCAAGCACTTGATGGCACTTCTTCCAGATACTTTTGCAGCCAGCAACAACTCAGGGATTGTCTGAGCCCCTTTCTGTACTTGATTATCCTTGATTAATGTCTCTTCCTTGAACTTGTTCAGTCACTGTGAACTTGAGCTTTTGGGTGAACTTGAACACCCAAAGCAACTTATAGGGAACACTTTCACAGCTGAGCTGCATGCTGTTTCCAGTTCACCCTTGGATGAATGATACTGAGAGCTATTGAGTGTCTGTATGAGCAGCTTCTCTCTCCCTTCTCGCGTCAGGTGAGCCACGCTTATCCCTGTCACGTTCAACATGTCCATGGGGAGGCTGAGACCACAAATGGCTTCTGACTGGCACTGAAGGTCTCCAAAAGAAGTGCGTCGGGAGTGTGACAGCGTGATGGTGAACTGACTTGAACTTGTGCACTGGTGTGAAGATCTTGTAGTGGTTAGGGGAGGATGAAAAGGATGTGCCCACATGAGATGTGGTTTGCAACCAAATAATGACACATCAAGGAAGCAGCAGTGTGGTTTCCTGAAGCTCATCATACCAAATGCTTTTGATGGGATAAGTCCCTTGATATCACATCCAATTGTTCAAGAATATACTGTCTTCCTCCCTACAAACAACCTCTACTGCTCAAGGGCAGTGGCTAGTCTTTGTGATGCTCCACATTTAAGCTATCATCTGAGCTGGTTTTGTGATTTCCAGGCCTAAACTTACATTTTTGCTTTAATTTTTGAGTGTTCTGTTATTATTTTCTTCAGTAGTTAATGGAACAAAGATACTCATGGGCTTATGGGTCAGGTCTTTATCCAAATTAGAAGCACTAAGCCAAAGAAATGTCATCTTCCTTCCTTGCAGGTCACCGTCGACACCCTGGGAGGGACTTTCAGCTGCTTTTTCGTCCTCTTCCACGCAGACACTAGGTGTCAGCTCAAACACGCGAGTGCTGCTCCTCTGAACTGCAAACAGCCTCATGCAATCCCAAGGAGGAGCTGCCTCCTTCAGGCCAGCCTTCAGCTGCGCAAGCAATCTTCACCCCTGAATAGAGCTGCTTTGCAGCGGCAAGGGGTAAAAGGCAGGGTAGGCTCTTTCACCTTTGTGCAAAGTCCCTTTTATAATGAGCATGCATTTACACGAGCTGAAAGGAGATGCGTTTTATGGGGTAGAAACTCCCACATGAAGTTCTTGCCCCCGAAGTGCTGGAAGGGGATTGATGTCTCATGGGGACCATCAGCAGCAGCGTCCCTGCTCCCTGCACACAGCAATTTCGAGCAGGCTGGGGCTGTCGGGGCAGGCCCTGCCAGGGAATACTGTCAACTGCAGAGGTTTTATTGCTGTTAACAAAGAAAGCAGCTGTGGCCGCAACCTCGAAGAGGCTACGAGTTGCAGAGTGTCCCGAGCTCAGATAACAGGCAGAGCAGGCACTTTCGGTTTTACAGTGAAGTGAAACTGATGGCAGGGAAACGGCTCACCAGGGGACTTTCTGCAGCTAGGGTTGAAAGCTCCGTTAGGGTGTTCTCTCCTTGCAGCAGTATTGTTGTCCCAGAGTTTAGCTCGCAGACACCAGTTACCAAGGCTTGTGTTGACTGAAAGCCCTGCAAAGACAACAGAAATTGCCCAGGGGTAAAATAGCATTTCCTCTTATTTCCACTGGCTGGGGACAGAGGCAATTTCTCCTTCCCTTGTTTAGAAAACAGCCTTCCTTCCCCATTTCCCCATCATTATCCCAAATTCTAGCTGTGGGAGGCTGCAGGCTGCAGAGACAAGATACCCATGTGGAACCTGGTGATTCAAGATTAAAGGCTGGCAGTGAATTCCTGCTCCTGCATCTCTGTTCCTGCATTCCCACCTTCTGGTTTTTAAAATACAAATGTATTAGCTTCCACGTTCAGTCCCTGTCTTTCCCTGTGCCTTGCTGTGAAACGAGGGACAAGCAGGGATCACCCAGCCGAAACCCAGGCAAGCAGCAGCTCTGCATGGCACAGTGTATTTCTAGCACTCTTGCCTGGACACCCCCGGCCTCACCATGGTAGAGACAGGGCTCCTGGCTCTGAGCCGTCTGGCACAGAAAGGGCTCCATCATCCCTGCTTCCAGCTCTCCTGCTTCCTTAGTGAATTACCTGTTGTGGAGACAAACCTAAAGAGGCTTTCAAGGTCTGGCACTTTTTATAATACCTCTGTTCCTCAGTGAAGGGATTTTCAGCAGAGCAACTGCAAATAATTCTGGGTCAAAATAATAAGTATTTAAGCTACTCCAGTGTGATGTCCTGCAATACATGGCCTGTTCTGTCAGCTTAGCTGCTTAATGATGTATGTTTCATTGTCCAAGCCACTTCCTTAAAGAGCAACTAGATGAGCAGTGGATACAGTTTGTTCTTGTTTACCACAGGGAAGAAAGAAAACAGCAGCACAAACAAGCACACGCACTGCTCTGAGCAGTGACTCTTCAGCTGCTGGGACCAGGGTCAGCTGCAACAAGGCCGGATTGCAGGCAGCCAGCGTTGGAAAATGCATGAAGCGCCAGGCAGGAGGGGTTCCTGGATTTCAATGGCTTGACATCATGCCTTTCCCTGGGTTGACTTTTTTCTTCTTTCCTTTACGAAGCTCTCCTCCTGGCCAGGATCCTGATCACACAAACAACAGTTGCCATGGCCACTAAAGGGGAGGCAGCAAACAGCCCTGCTGCAGCGCTGGTATGAGCTGCTACAGGCTTCCCGGGTGCACGGGGACGTGGGTACGTGGGGGCATGAGTACACGGATGCATGGGTGCACAGATGTGCAGGGACATGAGTGCACTCTGTATGAGTGCATGGGTGCAGGAGTACATGGGTGCAGGGGTGCAGGGGTAGGCATCCCACCAGGATCCCAGCATCTCTCTTCTCACTTGAGGTATGAGCATCCCACAAACTGCCACCAGCCATGAGCAAGTCGTGCATCACAGAAAAGCTCTGTTGTGAACACAGTGAAATATTTTGCATAGTCTCCATGTGGGCATCTGCACCTTTATGTCAGCTCTGGAAATGGGGGTGAGTGTTAGTTAGAAAGGGAGGGAGTGGGGCTGCAAGGATGTTCGGCATGCTGTCAGCTCTGTGCACATGCAAGCTGTGAGTGTGATGAGCAATAGCCAGCATCTGGAAATTCAAAGGGGAATGGGCTTCCCTGCAGAGGCAGACCACTCTTCCTGCTGGTCATCTTTCCTGCTATGCACAGGCCTTATGAAGGGGTTGAACTGATCTGCTGAAGTCACTGGGGCCCACATGGTCTGTCAACACACTGCAGGTAACAGCCAAAGAAGGGAAGCAATGACCAGCAGCTGCCAGCCTGAAGCAATTGAAGTCATGTACAGCACGTACCGGGGCCACCTGTACTGAAAAGAGGTTCTGGTGTGGAACATCACCCAAGCAAGGTGTTTGTTCCTGTTACCTCACAGCTGCATGGACTTATTGAGGTCCCAGCAGAGAAGGCGCTCCTGGGGGTTGCTCATGGCCACAAGGAGTTCTTTCTGGGGTAGCTATGGAAATTGCCACCCACTCTTTCCTTCTCATCCCTGATATAGAGGCAGGAGCACAGATAGCAGACCTGTAGCAGCCACCCAAGCTCATGTTTGGTGAGCTAGCCTGGAAGGACTGAGGATTTAAATCTGCCATGCAGTGGAGGGAAGGCTGCATTGGATGCTGCTGCCTCAGTTGTAGCAGAGGTGCAAGAAAAGGGACCGGTAACTTAGTGCAGCAAGACCAGGCAGTATTAATTTTCAAGAGCCCTTGGTTACTCATGGTACCTTAACTTTGTTTATATTCTGTTCTGTAAAACTAAGTAGTTCCCCTCTCTTGGTGGCTTTACACTCTCTAAATAGCTCTAGCACATTTCCCACCCCTAGTTTTACATTTGCCTGCTTGTTTCTCAAGCCAGTTCTTCCAGTGTCTCTTGAATCATGTCTGCTGTTGTTTGAATCCCTGCCAGTTTCTTCCCATCTGTTCAATGCCAAAGTGAACAAAATGTTCATGGTTCATAGCAGTATCCACTATGACAGAAACAGGAGCCTTCTGTATCTGAAGTTTAGAGCCTCCTCAGTCAAACAACATCAAGATTAATGCATTGATCTTTGTGACTCTAAATGATTGCACCTTTCTTTGTATGCTTTAACTTAGACCAAGTATATAGGATTTCCACGGATAAGCTTTTAGATGTCCCCTCCCCTCCCCTCCCCTCCCCTCCCCTCCCCTCCTCTCCTCTCCTCTCCTCTCCTCCATTTCCCAGAATCCAGAGCTTGCATTTGGTTTTGGTTAACAACCCACTAAGGCAAAACTTCAGACCTTAGCTCATTGCCTTTTATACTGTTTCTGATCTCTGCAGCTTGATCACTTATTTGGATGCTGGTATTGTGCTCTGCAGTCTCTTGATTTTAACACTTCTTCATGGTATCAGCCAAGAAATGCCCTGAAATTAATCTTTGACCTCTGTGGCTCCTAGGTGGACATGTCAGTTGTTCTGGACTCAGCTGGGGTCCTGGTTTGTGGCATCTGATCTTTGCTCTGTTTTCAGAGTCCCAAGGAAGCTGTGACCCTTAGGAAATCCTGAGCAAGCTGCTCTTTTGATGAGTCTTCAATCAGGTTTTACTCTTCCCAGATGTTAATAATATAATGTTTACAAAAATCAAGCCAGCTGATCTTACCATTCACCATTCATTCCTGGAAATTGGGAAAATGGGATGTTTTCCTTTAATCCCAGAAAGATAATTCTCCCCAGGCTCTTTGCACAGTCACATCTCCCATTGCGCATCGAAGAACCTTCTTCACACCCAGAGCAACACAGACTGTTATCAGGATCCTGATCCCTGAAGCGCCTTTTCTGGGGGGACAAAACACAAGCCTTCAGACGCCATTGTTCTTACCTCAGCTAGGTAACCTCCTTAGCTGTAGTTGAAGCTGATGGGCAAGGCTGACCCATCAGAGACAGCACCTTTGAGCAGTCCCAGCACACAGCAAGCAGAAGCTCCAGGTTTTGCTCTTCTGGTAGCATTAGTTTTCACAGCTATTGCAGAGCTAGGCAGAGGTCTCTACAAATGATATTCACTGTTATGTCGAACTTATTTGACGGCAAATGAAAGCCATCATGATAGTTACCACTGTCCTCAGAAGGTGATGTAGATTCTTAAGCTTTTCCCTCACTTAGCCAAGACTTCTCCCCCTCTGCTGTGTCACATGTGGCATTTTTCTCTGAGGTAGGTCACTTTATAGCTCTGTTGTTGGCTGATGCTGGTGAAAACCTTTTCTCAGAAAAGTTTCATCATGATTCACTGGCATTATCCAGAGCACAGATTCTCCTGTTTAAGCAGCTCACACAGTGCTGTCAGCAGCATGTCTGAACACCAAAAATTGCCTGGTGATGACAAGCCCAAGAAGGGCTGGTGGGATACATTGGCAGGGCTAAGGATTTTCCTGTCATGTTGAGATTACAGATACTTTAGCGTATCTGTGCCGGATGCACAGCTGTAGATCTCCTCTTGAAACACCTTGTCTCCCTAGTAAGATCATATCAAAAAGGAACACTGATCAGAAAAACAATGAAAAGATTAAAGGTATACTGCATAGTGGGCATCAGAAGAAGCCTCAGGTGAACATCTGAACTGTGTCAAGGTCCTGCAGCTGGCTGCTTTTGTTTCCTCCTCTCTTTAGCTCCGCAAGTGGAAGTGAGGTTGATGAGATTCAGTGCAAACATTGGATGCTTCGTTTCAAATACAGCTTCTAATGTAGGTGGGGAGGAGGCTGGGGCTGAACTTATTCTCTTCCAGACTCTATGAACAACCTGAACATTTTGCAGTTGTCAGGGTGCTGACCATAACATCTCATAGACCATCTGCAAACCTTCCTGCGTGGGTGAATATGAAAGGTACAGAGAACAAGCTGTGTCTGTGAGTTGCGCTCATTAAATCATCTGATGCAAGCCAATGTCTGCTGCAAACTGCAGTTTCTCCAACTGTATACTGGTTTTGGTGTATGTCAAGGGGTCATGGGATCATCTCACATTCATATGGCAAAACCAAGTGCTTGAGAATTAGTTTCCTGGAGGACAAGCATTGTAAGAGTGATGTTAATGCTCCCTGGCTGTCTCTTAAAAGCTCAGCCTAGCAGGTAACAGTACCAAGTCCTCGGGTTGCAGGGCAGTAAGTCAGTTTTCTGCAGAGGCCAGCCATGACAGTCCGAAATCAGAACTAGTTAAAACACCGTTGTGTCTGGGGATGGGAATGCCCCCACCCCACAACAACAGCCGTACCTGTTTCTTCCTTACACCTCATCTGAGGGCTGTTGGAGGGGGGCTATTGCTGCTGAGGCTGTCTGCTCATCACTGTCACATAACCCATTTCTGCATCCTCTGGTCCAGACTAACACACCTGCTTTGCATCCAAATCACATTGCCAAGGAGCTTGCAGCAGTGCAGGTCCCAGCGTTTCTTCTTGTCTGTACCCTTTTGGCAGAGATAAGTTTCAATTCCCAAATGCGGGTGAAACCAATGCACAGCCGCGCCTTCACTGGCGCCCTCCAGAATACCTGCAGCAACTAGTTAGACATTCTGCTGAACTGGGCAATGCTCTTTGCTGCGCACCCATCGCAGCTTGACTCAGACACACTGCCTTGTGCAACCCATTGCATGTGGCAGGGGGACGGGGAGCATAACGTAATATATGGTTAAGTTGCTAATGGTAATGGTGGTTACTTACTGATTGCTTACAGGGAAGCCACAGGAGGCTGGGGGGGGGGGGGAATGGGGTGTCTCGATACCCCCCTGTTTACCTGCTGTCTGCCCGGGGCAGCGGGGCAGCTCCATTGCCTCCAAGCTTTCACAGCCCAGCGCTAACACCCAGACTCTCAGGACCTTCCCAGGAGTAGGACTTTTTTTTCCCTAAGGCATGCAGTGCTTTTTCAGCCAACTTTTTGGCACTGTTTGTGCTTTCTAAGAAGTGAGCTGAAGTGAAGCCTGACAGCCAGACAGTGATGCTGCTTACTTGCCGCACGGACAAGGGGTGCTACATAGACATGAGGGATAAAATCCCTGCAGGTCAGGAGGAGATGTAAAGACCCCATGAAACCACTCAGGAGAGCAAGTGAGAAGTTGTTTTTTACAAGAACAACTTGGACGAGATCTCTTTTAAAACTTCAGCTGAAATTAAAGGAGGATGGGTTGGTTTCATTATCTCTACTAGAAGCATTTTTTGGTCTGACTTTAAAATTACATGAAGCTCCAACCTCAAAATAGGTTTATTTATACGCTTCAGTCTAAAAGTATCTTTGTGGAGGGGGGTAGAATTTATTCCTCAGTCAGCAGGCAGCCAAGGAGATGGATGGTGGTCCTGGCTCCTTAGGTATGAAGTATGTGGCACTGCTGTTGGTAAGTGCAGCAAAAAGTAAATACTTGGGTGAGAAAGCCATTTATGTCAAAGAACAAGGCATGTCAGCTAACCTACCGTACGCTGGGTCTGGACACCAGAAAACATAGAGCACAGGAGATTTGGGGTCCATCTTCCCATGAATGCCAGGCAGATATAACTGCTTTTAATATAAAGAGTTGATATAATGGCTATCAATATGAAGCTTTAGAATTTTTTAAAAAGGCAAAGTGGCAGCAAGCGTGGAAAGGGAAGTGGTCAGGCAAGGTCTTATCCAGGCTTACAATGGGTGTGGAGACTACTACAAAGACACAGGAGCATGCGTGTGACAGATTACCACTGTCAGCAGCAGCCCTCTTCTCTGCCCTGGCCTTTGCCTAGGGAGGTGGTGTTGGGAGTGAAAGGTTTAATTTAGTGCCCTTAGTAGCTTTCTGGAACACATTTCCACCATAAGCCATCCTCTTTCGAAGGTGGCTTCAGCTACGTGAGGCAGAAGACCCTTGCCATCTTTGTGGCCTGATGTCACGAGGTGAAGATTAACAGTACACAGATGTATCTCAGCTGGCAAGCTTTCCTGAATGATCTAGCAACAGGAGAAAAACCGGTGTCTTTCAGCTGTGTTGTATCATTATATTCTCATTTTTCTGTTTATATTTAGGATTTGCTTGGGTTTCTTTTTTCGTTTTGGTTTCTCTTTAAGCAGATGAGGTTATAGGAGGTAGAACTGCATGGGAAAGGAAGCTGCTCCTCACCAGGAACAGATGAAAGAAAGATTGCGAGTTACTCTTGTCCAGCCTCAGTCTGTCATTTCTATAGCTGGATGAAGTACTTTATTTTCACTTCTGCCATGTGTCTTGCTGTGCCATGGCGCTGTGGTGACACTTTACTGAGACACAGTTACCTGCAGCTAGCTGATCAATTTAGCTGTGTTTAGCAAGCTGCACTCTCCGAGGGGTATTGGCCTAACCCTCTGCAAGCTAAAGCATGGCTCCAAATTCAAGGCATCATATATTATTCCTACAGGAAAACAAAACCTGTGATGGAGGCTGGAGGGCTACAATAAACCTTATTTGGGCTTTTTAACTCCTTTTTGTAAAACCCACCACCCAAAAGCAAGCAGTTGTACTCACCCACAACAGCAGCCTCCAGTTTGATTTCCCCCTTCTGCACAATGTTTCCTTACCTCTGTCACTTTCATTACAGAAAGTCTGGCAACTCATCAGCAGGTGCTACTATGCTCTGAAATACAGCAGGACGTGGGGTCCCCATCCTTGTCAAATTTAAAGAAACAATTGTAACAGTGATCAGATAATTCATTTAAAAGTCAGCTATGATTGCATCTTGCAAGACTGCATCTTGCTCTGCAAGATAGTTACATATGGTAAAGCCTCCCTGTGCAGCAGTGCCTGGACCCCCGGCAGTCCTCAGAGCACCTCTGTGCAGTTCCCCTCTGAGGTGGCTGTGGCTCAGACTGCAGTGTGTTGTGATCACCCTATACCAATGTTTTTGGCCATGCAAACCAAGTTTGCACAGCAAATGGACCTCTTGTCCAATTGGATGGAAACAGCCAAATATTCCCCCCCCTTTACTACATACTCAACGTAATGCAAATGCAGCTAATGAGTTGGTTTAGTATGATTTGGATGTTCTAGGTGACCCTGCTTGAGCAAGGAGGTTAGACTAGATGACCTCCAGTGGTCCCTTCCAACCTCAACCACTCTGTGATTTCGTGATTCCAATCCTTTTTTCAGTATATAATGCATACTCAGGGCTTTCAGAACAAGTTACACAGCAACCTTTAACAATGTATGAGAAAATAGGACATCTGGTAGGGAATTAAACTGTCTCTGAGAAAGGACAGCATCTGATGTCCTTATCTGAACCAGCAGGCTCTGAGTCATGTGGTGTTCACTCATTAACACCAGTGCCACCAGTCGATGCCCACTTGCCATAGTGATGCTGCTTCTAATGAGCCAGTGTCCTACCAAGCACAAAAGGTATGGAATTAATGCTCAACACATAAGGATTTCCGTCAGTCTGAGGACATGCTGAAGTGATTTTACAGCTTGGGATATATTTTGGTGGAAGACAAATGAAACGCTTTATTTTAATAGATCCACTTTTTTAATAGGCACCTTGGCAATTACATATTGATGCCTCTTTTGGCAGTGGGTAGTGATAGGATCTGATTGCAGAAACCCCCCAGTGCCAGACCCTGTTTCAGTTCATGATCCCAAGAGTGAAATGAAAACACAAACAAGGTCAAGTACCGTAACTGGACAGTTTGTTTATTACAAATTACAAAAAGACTTTAAAGACTTTTTCTTTAAAGAAATTATTGTAATAAAGGTGATAGAGAGAGGGTAAAATGGAAGAAGGTAGAAAATGAAGTAAGAATTTGGGCTGCAGAGAGAGAGAGAGAGAGATAGTCACCACCACGGATCCAGCCGTGTCCCGGGGATCGGGATCCGTTGTTGGTGGTGGTGGTGGTGGGAGTTCTGCAGGGTTCATAGTCTCGCAGTATCACAGCAGAGTGCCCCCCAAGAGCCCATTGGAGGTGGGTGTCCTTGTAGAGTTGTGCTTCTGGAGTCCCCTTGAAGGTACCCCGTGGAGTGTGTCGAATTGAGTTGCCCTCAGGGCCATGTCTCATGGAGGGTGTCCCTCAGGGTCCATAGTAGTCATCAGTGGAGAGTGTCCTCAAGGAAGAGTCCTTCTGATGTCATCTTCATGGCAATGGCTCCCTGGCGATGTGTCTCTTGGTGATGTGTATTGGTGATTACCATTTCCCCATTCGTAAAGAGTTGGGGGGAGTACATCTGCTCTTCTTGTCACATATTACATTCTCCTGGTGGACCAGTTTCCCTGGTCTTGCAGCCAGCTCTTTGACACACATGTGTCTGCAGCAATTCTTGGGATAAAAGCTCACACCAATCCCCAAAGTAATGGACAGAAGAATCTTAGCCCTTTCCCACTCATCCCTCAGGAAATGGTTGGTGGAGTCCCAGTTCAGCTCCTCACACCCTTTTCCCAGGCAATAGACATTGGAGTCTTATCTCAGCTCCTCCTACCCATCTCTGAGACAAATACAGGTGGATTTCCATCTCAGCTTCTCACATCAGTCTTTGAAACAATGGACAGTGGAGTCTGATTTCTGATCCGTCTCTCACTGGTAGCTAATTATAAAGCTTTGCTCTGTTTTTCAATTTCTTTTTTCAGATTGGGCTACATAGAATCACAGACTCACAGAATAGTTAGTGTTGGAAAGGACCTTAAGATCATCTAGTTCTAACCCCCTGCCATGGGCAGGGACACCTCACACTAAACCATGTCACCCAAGGCTCTGTCCAGCCCAGCCTTGAACACCGCTGGCAATGGAGCATTCACAACTTCCCTGGGCAACCCATTCCAGTGCCTCACCACCCTCACAGTAAAGAATTTCTTCTTAATATCCAATCTAAACTTCCCCTGCTGAAGTTTGAACCCATTACCCCTTGTCCTATCACAACAGTCCCTCATGAAGAGTCCCTCCCCAGCATCCCTATAGGCCTCCTTCGGATATTGGAAGGCTGCTATGAGGTCTCCACACAGCCTTCTCTTCTCCAGGCTGAACAGCCCCAACTTTCTCATCCTATCTTCACGCAGGAGGTGCTCCAGTCCCCTGATCATCCTCGTGGCCCTCCTCTGAACTTGTTGCAACAGTTCCATGTCCTTTTTATGTTGAGGACACCAGAACTGCACACAATACTCCAAGTGAGGTCTCACAAGAGCAGAGTAGAGGGGCAGGATCACCTCCCTCGACCTGCTGGTCACACTCCTTTTGAAGCAGCCCAGGATACGGTTGGCTTTCTGGGCTGCGAGCACACAGTGCCAGCTCATGTTTAGTTTCTCATCAACCAACACCCCGAAGTCCTTCTCTGCAGGGCTGCTCTGAATCTCTTCTCTCCCCAACTAAAATGAAGAGAAGATTTAAATGGGTTTAGTTCCTGTTAAAAGATGTTTTAGCTGACCTTGCTTGATATAGACCTAGTCATAAAATAGAGATTTTGGATGGACATACTCTAGTGTCTACACCACCTGAGATGAAAGAGCTCCAGGATAATATCTAGTCCAGATGAAAATAAATCAGCACCATTTTTCACATATACTTTCATTTAAATGGGGAAAACTGTGGAAGAGCAGGGCCTGGAGGACATCGCCTGAGCACAGAGCAGAGGAGGGGGGGATATCCCATGAGATGCTGCCTCTAGTGGGGCTGGACTGCAATCATGCTCACAGAGGCACCATCATCCCTGCCATGCTTGGCTGCCCGTGTGTCCCTGTGCTTGTCTCATGTGTTTACACTTCCATTTAAATTTACCTGAAAGTCTGATTCTTCTACAGTTCTTGCATGCTTGGTTTTGATAGATAATTGCTACAGCCCTGTAATGTGTTTTACTTGGAGCTTATTAATCTGCTCCCAGCTGTAATACCATCTTAGCCTAGGTTTGTCTAAGGAATATGAAATGTTCTCTTATTCCCAGAGCAACAGATGCAAACATCATCCTGAGGATGGGAAACTTAACAAATGTCCAGTACTTTTTACTTATATTTTAAAGAATGTTTTGTCCTGTATTTCTCTGGGAGAAGACCTCATAGCAGCCTTCCAGTATCTGAAGGGGGGCTATAGGGATGTTGGGGATGGACAGTTCATTAGGGACTGTAGTAATAGGACGAGGGGTAACAGGTTCAAACTTCAACAGGGGAAGTTTAGATTGAATATAAGGAGGAAGTTCTTTACTGTGAGGGTGGTGAGGCACTGGAATGGGTTGCCCAGGGAAGTCGTGAGTGCTCCATCGCTGATGGTGTTCAAGGCTGGGGTGGACAGAGCCTTGGGTGGCATGGTTTAGTGTGAGGCGTCCCTGCCCATGGCAGGCGGATTGGAACTAGATGATCTTAAGGTCCTTTCCAACCCTAACTATTCTATGATTCTAAGACACTGCTTTCTGACCTCTGGATCACGCTGAAGTTGTACCTTATGGAAGCTGTGGGGAAGCATGTCACAGTTTCATTGATTTTCCTAAGGAATTTGTAACTCAGTTACAAATTACATGACATCCTTTTATGGGTTAGTCATACGCACTACAGAACAACTCTTGGGTTTATCCCTTTTTTTCCCATTTGTAATCTGCAAAGAGGGTTTCCTCTTTTGATCAAAACTGGTTTTGACTGTACCTGGGAAATGCAGTGAAGAAACCAGAAGAAATCTCAGGGCTCTTTTCTCAGCAGATCAGAGTTGGCAAATGCCCAGCAATACCTGCAAGGCCACAGGTCCCTGCTAGCCGGTTCTTCTCCTAGAGCTCAGCAAGGATTTCAGGCCAGATTTGCACTACAGTTGATGCCAAAACCTTCCTGACTCGACATTCGGTCTTACCACCACCCACTTCTGAAAGTCCTGCGGGGTGTGAGTTCCCACTGTGCTGCTATCGGCCTCTGTAAGTGAAATTGTATGAACTATTCAACTGAAAACCAGGCCCACGCTTCTACTGTGTCAGATGTTTCAGAGGGAAATTTCAGTTGCAAAGTGTGATTTCACAACCATACGTTTGGCATTTATTCTTTTTTCTCTCTTTCTCTTTTGGTATTGTTTCTTTTTCTGACCTCTAACGCAGATGCAGAAAAACAGTCAAAGTGCTGTGTATTTTTAGGCTAGGATACAGATGTGGCATGTCATACTAACCACAGTGGCTGGACAAAGCTGCACCTTCTTTTTTGTAATGCTTTACTGATAACTCAGAAACTGAGGCTTAAGCGGTTTTCTTTGGCTAAATTTCACCCCAAAGGTAGCCTGAGATTTCCCTGCCCTTTGGAAGATACTAAGGGAGCGTTTCATGTAATGGTGGCTGATGTGTCATACAGATATTGAATCCAGCCATTCCTCCACAAGCTGCAGCATGGGAACTGCTCACTACAAGGTTAGCAGGTTCACCACTCTTTACTAAAACCAGTTGTTTTCATTTAAATTTCGCTTCTTCTCTCAGTTTTGGGATGATACAATTCCAAAGAGAAGTTCTCGTTTCTTTTCTTTTCTCCTTTCCATTTAGTGGGGCCCAAGCAAACACAGCTGATGAGCCAGGCACATCGTCCCCATCCTGTGCTCATGCCCAGGCAGCCCCTGAATTGAGCAATACCAAACATCTAGGGGGGGAATGGAAGCAGCTGCCACAAACCGCTAACACAATACGGTGGTGATTTTAAAGAGAAAGTCTTCATGGATTACACACCGAAATACTGCAGGGCATTCGCTTTCCTCTGAAAGCATAGGTAATGCACAGGCTTTTCAGACCAAAATAGATGCTTATTTCAATGTGCTGGAGCATCTCCTGCCCATGAACTGAACAAGCTGTACCAGCATGAACAAGCGTGATGCTCAAGAACTTGCATGACTATTCATTTCACAGGACATAAGGGAAGTGATAAACCCCCATGGTGGGTAAACACACTCCTGAAGCACAAAGAAAATGCATGCTTCTCACTCAGATGAAATAAACCAGGCTTAAAACAGGTGGGGATTAGACTAGATGATGTCCAGAGGTCCCTTCCAACCCTAACAATTCTGTGATTCGGTGACTGCATGCTTAGTGTGGAACAGCGACTCGTGTGTCAGACTCCTGCCTTAACACTGTGTTGGTAAAGTAGGGTGACATCTGATGTATGCATCATATATTGTGTTCTGTTGCATTTGGGAATTGCCTCACGTGCTGCTATTAAAAGATGAATCAACTCAGGTCTCAGCATACACTCATGAACGCTGGAGACACTGCATGGTAAAGCAGAAATCCGGAACAGGCTCAGGGTATGGAGACCCCATCCCCAGCACAACACAGAGCTTGGTTCTCCCTGGCTCAGCTTTATGCAGGGAACAGGCCTGGAAATCAATCCATCTCCAGCATGTTTTCTCTTGCTGCTGTTCCCCAGGTCAGTATACATGCAATTGACTGTCAGAAAACGTAAGTGAGGGTGGCTAGCAGGAACTCTCCCCAGGTTTGTAAGACTTGCACAACAAAACAGCATTTCATCCACAGCTGCTATGAAGTGGTCAAAGTATTGGTGAAGCAATGAGATAAACCACATCTCTGGTTAAAACTAATTGCCTGTGTTTATTTCCTCAAAAGTCTGTGAATTAGGAGAAAAAAATCTTGCCTTCAGCTTGTTTCCTGTGGAAGCAGCCATGCCAACTGCTTCTCCAGCTAGTAAATCCTGCTTAGAAACTTCTCAACCTGGTGGCTGCTTTCACCCAAGCTGGAAAGAAATGGTAGAAGAGATCTACAGGAACAGAGCAGGACAGAGAAACACTCAATATTGTCTTTCGCTCCTCCTCCCTTGCTTGCCTTTCACATCTAGGCTTTGTAGTGAAAGTTTGCAAGGCTCCCAAAGGTATACAGCCCCTGACTGACAGCAACGCTTGTCTTCTGCTGTTTTGTGACCTTAGAAACTTGCCTTTCGTCTTTACTTTTTATCAGAAAAGGTAACACCAGCTTATGCCCTTCACACTGCAGGGACAGACAGCTTGAGCCCGTGTGTGCCCTGGGTTGTTCCAGGAAGGTAAGAGCAGCAGCAGCCCCCATCTCACCAGCTGGGCTTTGGGGGGATGCTCCACTGAGAGCTGGGTTTTGACCCAGGCAAAGTGGGGCTGAGCCAAGGCCACGGTCCTGCAGTCTCCCCCGCTGCAAACACAGATCCTTTCTAAGCACCTGCTTCCTCTTTGAAAGAAAGAAATGCTCTTCAGTGAAAACCAAACAGCAGTGTGAAGGAAGTGCTATAAAAATCCTTCAAACCCAGGTTTGTTCACTGCACACAATGGGCTTTTTAATTTGCATGGGTGGAAGCACATTTATGCAAGGCATTTTGCATGTTCTGCCTCTTCACGTTGTGCCATACCCCCATTTTCAGGCAGATAGATAGCATCACAGCAGGCAGCCCTGGAGCACTTTCCATAGCAGTAGGGACCAGTGATGCACTTGCTGTTATTATGCCCAGCTGCTGATGCTTGAGAGCACCGCTCACACCAGCAGGCTTCCCTTTGTCAGCAGTGCTCCTTTCAATCCACCTTTCCTACAACCCCCCACGCACCTAGCACTGAATAGGTAGCTGCTATTTTTAATCCCTAGGTATGGTTGCATGGCTCCAGTCCATGCCACAGACCCTTAACCAAAGGCTGGCCCTTGTTCAGTTGTGCATCCCAGGTATCATCACTGCTGCCACTGCCACCCTGCCCCGGTGCCCCACTGACCTGGTAAACTTGTTTTTTGTAGGTCTCGGCTGGGCTCCTGCAGGGGTGGAACCAGTTACATGTGCCCAGAAGTGTCACTGAAGACTCTCACTTGCTCATGAGTTTGTCCAGGTAACCGAGGTTTAATGTGTGCCCAAAGCATGCACGCATGGTTAGGAAATCTGAGCACATGAGGCATGACTTCACTTTCCCAGCCTGCATATCTGACAAAATCAGAAAGCTTGTTTTATGGTTAGATTATCAGGCCATTGCTCTCAAGCAGCTGAAGAGTAGCACACAACATGTAGCTGTATGGAGAAACTCATTGCCAGGGGATATTGGAGTGCCTAAAGGCATGAACAGGGTCAAAAAGGAATCAGACACACTTGTACAAGGTGTGTCCACCATGACGATTAACAACAGTCATTCATATGTAAACTCCAGCTCACTAACTCAACAAAATGTTGATTAGTAAATGCTGGGAGGATTTAGTAAGTTAAAAAACACCCTAATCTAGCCCTGGCTCCAATAATCTTGTCCAAAATAATTGTCCAAAATCCTGGAGACAGGATACTGGTCCAGTCAGGCCAGTGAGCTGACGCACATCCCTGTCCTACTGTTGTAAAAACTACCATGTGTCTGCAAGAATTAATCAGCTGGAAACAGCCCAAACCTGAAGAACAATGCCACGGCACTGAGCACATATTTACTCAGTCAGAGGAAGCAATGAGAAAAGGAGTTTTGCTCCAAACAGAGCAGAAACACCTATCAGAGACATACAAAAGCAGAGTGCGAGTGCAGACCCTATGGAAGATATGGTCAGACTTCCCCAAAATTGCTGCCCATTCCTGATGAAAACAGAGCCAAGCCCAGTGCTCTGGGGCAGTGCTGCCCATCTGGTAGTGAACACACCCATATTTGCAGGAGACACTCAGTTTAGCGGAGTTTTAAATAGAAATGAGGTCACAGAGGAATGATCTTTAATTAAAAAAATGAAGTTTATGAATTATTTATACTGATCTATTTGTAAACATCGTGGTAGGCAGCTTGGCAACAAGGCTCTGCCCTGGATCTCAGAAAGCAGCAGTGATGTGTGGTGTGGGGCTCCTGGTGGAGAAAGTATCAAGTGTGAGTTTCCAGGGCAGTGCTATGGCAAAAACAGCTACTGCTATTTTATGATGTGTAAGGAGGTGTGTGGATTGTTGGGCAAAGGACAAGACTGACTGATTGACTCTTAACTTCATGAAAGGTGCCACTGCTACAATAAGGGGCATGTAAAAAATCTTCAAACCAAGCTGAAGCCCAGAGGGTACTCGTAAAAGTAAGGTCTTCATCAGCTTTATTCTGTCTAAAGTCCAGAAGAATTTGCCTCAGCCAATATAGATAAGTTTTATCATGAAGGTAAAAATCAGGGTGTAAATTGGGCACAGTTTTCAAGTGAAAAGCATGATTTACCCTTCCAAGAAAGAGGGTCCCAGCTCTTTTTAAACCAAGACATAGCATCCAGGAAGGGGTCCCTCCCCAGACCCCGTATAGCAGCACTGCTCTAGAACCCCTCAACCTCACTTTCCTCCATCATTGGTCTCCAGCAGTGTTCAGGTCCATTTCTGGGCTTCAGAGCCCAATATCATCCCTGGCAGCCTTCCCCTTATCCACTAGGGAAACTGGCTTGGGTCAGGCAGCTTGATTTCCTCACACTGCTCTTTAAAACTGAAGCCTACCTTCATAAAATCTCCCTTCAAGTCAGCACATGAAGAAACATCCAAAGGATGACAAAAATAAACCAGGCAGCTGCACCCCCGCCGAGCCCAGGCTTTCCTTTGTAAGGCAATCAGACAGCCTGGCATCGCACGCCATTTAGTACAGGGCTCAAAAAAAGACCCTTGTTTAGAGGGTGCCAGCCATGGCTGCTGATGGACAACACGCATCTGGTGACGGTACCAGCTCCGGTGCGGCACTGGAGGTGTTTGTGCTGCTGCTGCTGAGGGAAGGGAAGTCACTGCACATCCTGTTGCTTTACCTGAAGTGACCCAGCTGGGATGTTGTTATATAGCTTGGCGGGTTTGTGGTGCTGACATGTGCAGAGGGTAATGATCCTAAGGCAGCGGCACGCACACGGCTGTCCTGCGCCTGAGAGCCTCCATCCCCTGGAGCAGCGAGAAGCTGCTTGCACAAGGAGATTGTGTTTGATTAATTAAAGCAGCTAAATAAAAACACCATCACCCTGACCCACTGGGGTGGATGCTCCTTTAGCTAATTCCCTTCTTGTCCCTTTCATCAAATTAGCATTTGCTGCGGACAGTCAGAGTGGATCGGTGGGATAGGGTAACTTGCTTCTGCAGCTGAGCCCGCAGTGAGCTTGATTTAGTAATATCTGCCTGTTTTTAAAGACCTTATGCAGATGGAAACTTAAGCGATTTAAGTAAAACAATTTAGAACTCGGTTAACTAGATTTCTGTGAATAAATATAGACTTGCTGTAAATGTAATTCCTTGCTGCCTATCATGCTGCTCTGGTTTCAGTTCTCCTCCATCCCATTTGGAACCTGAAACTGTGTAAAACAGTAAAATGAGCAAGTTCTGCTGAGGGTAACTTCAGCAGCAGTGACCAGTCTGCTGTGTGAAGGAACGCTTGCTGTTACAGTGCCCAGCTCACATTACCTGGTTGCTGTGCCAGCAGAGAGCATCCCACTCTCCAGCTCTAGCAGAAGCTGGTTGGGGTGTGGCAGGCGCCATTTGGGATGCTCAGCTGCATCCCAGTCCCCAAGGGAGGTTGCACTCAGGCACAGGTTTCCTGGGCAGCCTCCCCAGGAGAGCAGAGGGGGCCAGGCATGGTAGAGTGGGTCATTGATCCCTAGGTAACTGATCCTAGACTGATAAGGGGGTTGGTTTGCCCTGACATTGATTCATTGTGGAAGAGCCCTTTGAAACACTTACAAAGAGATCTTGTATCAGCTTCCCTCACACTCATAATTTACATTTTTCCTGTAAGTTTTCCTCTACCACTAACACAAAAAATGCTCATAGTTTCTCTGGAGTACCAAGAATCCCACGCCTCCAAGCAGCACTTGCTGGAGACATAGTAATATTCTCCCAAAACGCACCATACCATGGCACTGTAAGGCCTTCCAGCAAAACAGGAATCATCTCATTTTCTCCAGCAAAGTATGGTAAACTCAAAAGGAAGCGTTAAAAGTGCAAATACCAGGATGAGTCATGCTGTGTGTGCTGGGGCACTGGAAACCTTCAGGGAAACAGGTTTCAAGGGAAGGGCATTTTGAGCAGCGCTGGCTTGAGGGCAGAGAACCTCATGCCAGTGGTGATGTGGCTGTGTGGGTAACGCAGCACCCCGCAGGAAGGAGCAGCATCATCCCATGGGGGCAGCCAGGCTGTGTGGGTGCATGGATGCCTGTGTACCCTGCCAGTACAGGGCTGCCCAAGCCGTGTTCCCCACATCATGTCAAGAGGAGCAGGCAGTGATTTGGGCTGTGGAAAAGCCCACGCTGCTGACTCGAGGTTGCTCCGTGCTGTGTTTTATATAATCCATGTGAATTAGTTTATCCTTTTCCATTGTGTGGCAGTCCACTGGAGGTAAAAGGCTTGGGCAGTGCGATGGGCAATGCTGATCTCTGCCCCAGGGACAGGACAGCATCAGTGTGTTTCCTACAGATGGCCAGAGTGATGCTGGAGGCTACTTATGAGAAGGTAAAAGCACCAAGCCATACAACTCCTCTTTTCATTTACTGGGTGGAGAAAACCGGGAGCTGGGGTGGCAGAGGTTGGTGGGGCAATGCAAACTAATGGAGGAGCATGCAGGGGAAGGTGACCAGTGAGAAGGCATAGAGGAGGACCAGACCGAAAGGGGTATGAAGCAGGCTTCAGCTGCTGGAATTACACTTGTGAAACCGTTAAAACCCAGCCACAGAGAGCAAGAAATGGAAAACAAAAATGAACGCAGGAGGAGCCAGGACCAGGGTGTAGCAGCCCCATAACACCCGGGCAGCCAAAACTGAATGTGGCTACCTCCTGCGAGCCCAGCACAGCCTGCCTGGGCAACAAGACTGACCCCAAAACCACAGGCATGGAACAGGTTTTAACATACATCAGTTGCATTGATGTTAAAACCTGAAACAATCCTGCAGCCCTATTTACGTGTCCATATTTTCTTGCCCTCAAGAGAACTGCATTCAGAAAGGTATCCTGGCTGCTGCACCCGTCAGACCTGCACCTTGTCACATGTAATATGAACAAAAAATGACCTTGAAAATGTCATGGTGAGTCAGGCAGCACTCGGGGGTTTTAAGTTCTTTGAAAAAAGGAAAAAAGAAAAAACAAATTTGCCTGAGAGTAAAAATACAACTGAAAACTGAAACCTGACAGCACTGGCTGCGAGAGATAGCATCTTTGAATGGGCACATGCAAAAGCAACTGCTACAGCAAACGTCCTCAGCACCCTCCCCGTTTCCTGCTGCTCCCCCCCATCTCAGGGCAGGAGCTGCCAGGGTTTAATAATGCAGCTCCCCAAGCCCCCAGCCTGCTGCCTGCATTTGGGCACCCCAAAAGTTCTCCTAAGGAACAGTCTGGAAAAACATATGTAAAGGTGCTAAGTTTAAAGGGTAGGGTGAGTTGTATCAATCAGCTGGGAAACCTTGCATCAAATGAGTAGAGGGAATGAAGGCGATGCTATTATTTTCCGAACAAACAAAATTAAAACAGTAACTCCGATACCACTCCACCATCTCTCTACCAGCCTTAGGCTGTATAAAATAAGAACCCATTTCCAGTGATGTTTCACCTCCTGATGTCGGTACAAAGCCAGATCTGAACAGAAATGCTCTGAGGAGGCCGGGCAGCTCTGGGGCTGCAGCTGTGGGAAGCTCAGCAGCACACCTTTCAGCTGCTGCTGAATTATTTAGTCTATAGGCATGTAATTGAGGCAGAACTGGCCCGAAGGAGCCACCTATCATCAGCTACTGATCAAGAATAGCATGCTGAACTCGGATAGCGCGATGCATTAAGAGCTGCCACACACAGCAAAAAGCTCATCCAAGGAGCTGTGATGTCCAGCAAATGAATTTCATGCATCCCAAGCCTGACTGCAACTTCATACCCTCAGAAAGCCCAGGATCCTGGACAAGGTGCTGTCTGTGGCAGCAGTCCCCATTGGCCCCCGTGGTTTCCTTCCTCCCCACCAGCGTTTTCAGCATTGTTAACAGAAAACCCCTGCATCTGCTGCTGCGAGCACCGAGGAGGAAACCCTCCTCCCAGCGCCCGCAGAAAAGGTCACTGGGCTGGTCCTTCAGCCGCAGCACCGGCCCCCGCACTAGCCCCTCCTCGTGAAACCCAATCAACAACAGCAGTTAACAGACTGACATGAAAACAACTAACCCGAGGCAACGGGGATGGAGCTAACCCAGCCTAGCACCTGCACCACCAGCTGAGATGCTGCTGGAAGGGGGAGGGAGGGGGGCAGGGAGTGCTTTCTCCAGGCATCAGAGGACTCGAGCCAGGGGTCCCAGCCCCTGGCCCTCATGCTTACCCTTCCAAGGCCACCATGGCACAGCCCCATGAGTGGCCACCTCTCAGTTTTCATGCCAAGCGATGGGGAGGGAGAGGCTGGAGCAAGGGCATGTGGTAATGCCTGTTCAACCTCTTTGGGGAAGCCCCAGCTGCAAGTAGGTGGGAGAGATAGAAAAGAGTCACATCCCCCACCACTCCTCACTTCTGACTTCAAAGCAGCTCTCTCTGTGGCTGCAGTATCTCATGCAGCCAGGTACCAGCTGATACCATGGGGACCTGGAGCTGTATGGGCCAAACCCCAATCATTCCCAAGGATCTGAGACACACGCTTTCATGTTGAACCCCATCAGCCCATGCTCCCCACTCCGCTCATACTGTGAAACCACCAAGCATGGGCCCAGAGAGGCAGCAGTCTCCATCTGTGGGGATTCTCCAAATCTGACCAAGTAAGGCCCTGACCAACCTGCCCTCCCTTTGAAGCCATGGAGCGGGGGGTGGCCAGGTGACCTCCAGAGGTCCCGCCTGACCCAAACTGTTCTACAACTCTGCAGCAGGATGTGTCCTACTGGTGAGAAATTCCTAAAGGTTTGAGAAAAGACGTGCCTGGATAGAAAAGGCAGCTCCCGCCAGGCCCTCAATGAGGAGAGGCCGCCGTGTAGGTTAACCCTTCAATAGGAAGTTCATAAGGAGTGTGGGTGGTGGGAGAGAAGGAGGCTGTGTGAGTGCCCTAACCAACAGGGCGGCTGCAGCAATACCACCACTGCAGGAAACACCTCTGAACACAGCCCAGACCCCAAGCAAATCCATCTTCCCCATTTCTGCTGCTCTGCAGATGGCTTTTATCCTACCTGAGCCCCACAGACAGCTCTTTTGAGGGGATTCAGATTTTACCAGAGACCTTGGTATCATGGCGCCTTGCTAGCCAAGCTCCCCCCAGGGGGCCTGCTTGAGCTGCCAGAACACAGGCAGCACCCTGGCCACAAGCCCTGTGTGTGCGGCAGAGGAGGGCCTGGCCCTTACCTTGCTCAGGGCAATTTCTGCAGGCTCACCTCCTGACCACATCACAGAGTTGCACAACAAGATTAACTACGACAGTACTCGTAGTGCTCATGGACAGGCACACGGTTTCCAGCATTCCAGAACCAAATTGGCGGTTGGGCCAATACTGAATTTTATGACTGCACAGTTTTGCAAGCAAATGTAATCAAACATCGCGTTTCAGAATGAACGCCTGATGTCCCTGCCTGAAGAAATCCTCCTTTGCATTTACATCACCCTGCGGTTCACCAACTGCTTTTGGTCTGAGCAAGTTGCAGCAGCGTCACCACCTTTGTGCGGTAGATATTCTTCTCTGTAACTCCCATGCTTGGATACTTCTTGGAAGAGCTTCAAACATATAAGCCTGGGAAGAGGGGAATTTACCAAGTCTGCATGCCATTCCCAGAGGTATGTCTGTGTGTCTCCTGTTGTGCAGGGTGGGGGTTAGTGGGACCAAGGGGAGGGCAAGCCAAGTTACCCAGCCATCAGCATGCTGGCACCATCTCTCACATGCAACAACCAGAGGTGAGATGTGACCACAGAACTCACTTTAACTATGTAAAGGTTAATGCATGGGTTAAACTGGAAATGCCTGCCTCTCCCTGATGACTACTTCTAAGTTTCAGATGGCTGATACTAAGAATGGCAAATCCTTCTCCTGGCAAGCGACAGCTGACATTGCAGACAAGCATTTATATACCTAGAATCACTTGGCAGCCTTTGGGCAATCATCTCCTTACGCCAATAACCAGCTGGGCTTGCTGAAGGCAGGCTTCCACCCAAAGTCATGCAGAACACACAGAAAAGGCAGCTCAGACCTCACTCCTCTCCGGCAGCCCTGTAGGAGGCAAAGCTCTATGTAGGCACCTAAGCGAGCCTGGGGAACTCAGAAAGCCAAAGTGTTTCACCATAAAGGGCAAATATGCTCCCTCTCTCAGATGGACACACAGTACCGAGGTCAGCGAGGATTTGCGCCAATATTTAACACCACCAATTTGAACAGTGAGGAGAGAGCAGGCCATGGCAGATGTAAACAGCAGCCTTGCTCACAGCAAAGCAAAAGCTTTGAGTCGGCTCTGTTTACTTGGGAAGATGCTTTCCAGTCCCCACGCAACCCTACCTCTGGCCTTTCTCTTGGCCGTAACTCTCAAGAGTAAATCCAGGCTGTGCCAAAGGTCTCTCTCTATCCACGGACTAAATACTCCTCAGAGGAGAAGATGAGCGTCAGCACTTAGTTTACATTGAATGATGCTTTCCAGCCCCCCGTGACTGAGCCTTCTCTTTCCCTCAGCCCTGACACCCACCCTAGGATCAGACCCAGGCTGCAGCTTTTCCTTTCCAAAAACAAATCCAAGAGGAGGGTTCCAGCATCAGTCCTCTGTTGAATTTGGCTGCCCCTTCCCATCCCCAGCACAACCACAGCTCTGGGCTTTCCCTTCTACCTAACCAAAGCCTGCCTTTCATAAAACAAAAGTTCATCAGATGACTCTTCTGCAAGCCCCAGGTTTCCCCAGACAGCCCCTTTCCATCCACACTCCTCCTGCAGCTCCCAGCCCTAACCACAGCAGTACCCTGATGGCCAGCCGCAGGGCAGGGAACTTGCCACAAGAGGCAAGGCTGGATTAAAGGGATTCATGAAGCCTTCCCTGAAATATTCAAGACTCGGTTTGAACAACCTAGTCCAAGATCCTGCTTTGAACAGAAGGTTGGACTCAACATGCCTCAAGGGGTTGTCTCAACAAGCCTTCCAGCCCTGGCTTGCCTGTGACCCTATGAGGTCCCTCCCCAGCGAATAAGGGCCCATCATCTTACAAGGGGATAAGAGATACTGATCTTTACCAGGGTTGTTTGGAAAAACTTCCAAAACCCAAAGCAGACCATGTCGAGAAAAATATGAAAATAAACCCAAGTGAGCCCCCAAAACAAGACACGGCAGCCGGCCATGAGCCTCATAACCCTGCTGGTGAAGGACTAGGGCTGCTGGAGACTCACTGTAACAACCTTGCACACACACACAGGCACAAGCTCCTTGAGGAAGACCAAACCTTGCGGCCACTGGAAGGGTAAGCGCACAACTATAGGAAAGGGATAGAGACCAGAAAGTCTGCACACCATGGCTGCAACCAGTACTGCTTTTCAGCCTCATTTCAAATACAGCTCGTGGCTTTCTCTTCCTCCCGATGCTAATCAAAGCTCTAATCTTGCCTTCCCAGCCTACCAGGCTGTGGGCTGGCAAGACTGAATTGCAAGTTTCACATGGACTTGAGATAAAATTTAGAATCCTGGCGCCAGGTTAAGAACACAGCAAAACCTGTTTGTTTTCCTTTTTCAATAGCCAGCTGTGCCAGTGATATCCCAAAGCATACAGCACTTCACGGAGTCCATGGCACAGCCTGACCCCTTCCACCATCAACCCTGCAAGCCACTGCACACTCAATTAAACACTCAACAGCTTCCCTCAATGACCCAGAGGAATCAGAATCTGCCATCACACTGCAGATGTGAAAAGCCTTAGGGAATGTTTATCTGACCTCTGATTCATTCCACTAATAAGGAATTAATTGCTTGAAACTGCAAAAAGAGATTTTTCTGGACAAAGGAAACCGTAAGCAAGCTAAACAGAGATCTATGAAGAATGGGGCAAGCACAGCTGAGCCTGTGTGTTGGGTGGGTGATGGACAAGATTCCTTCCATGAGGTGACATGGTCAAAGCCCAACCAAGGAATAACAGCAGAAGAGGCACCCCAACTCCCAGCCTCTGCACACGAAGCCAAACTTGAGTACACCACCTTTAACTTCTTTCTGCCTCGAGCTGCCTTGAGCACAGCACTTCCCACCCTGTTAGATGGGTACTCCAGAAGCTGTAACGACAGCTCACACTACTGCTCACTCCAAGAGGGTCTCATTCCCCTGTCAAACCCAGGCCATCTGGGGCTTCTGAAAGATTAAAAAAAAGAGAGACCAACAAGAGGATTATTAAAAATTTAACTATATACCATATTTATTATCAATCCACAGGATAATCTGATTGCTACATGAGCTCATAAAAGCTATTTCACCTTTACAAAATTAAAAACAAAAAAAAATGTGCCACAAGGATGTAATAACTGCTGATAACCAAGGACTGAATCTGAAAATTATAAATTTGCTGTAGAAAAGATTAAAAAAAATTATATTCACTTTAGAATTTTACTTTGAATAAAATATTCCCCTGTATAAAAAATAAAAAAGCTTGCTCTGGTTAGAATTATTTTTCTTCTTCTTTTTTTTAAATCTGGGAATTTGCATAATATCTCTGTAATAGGTTTCTTTTTTTTTCCTATTGTACCACGCGGCATTCAAGCATAGCAGATTAGAAACAAACATGATAAAAGCAGTCTTAAAACATATGAAATCCACATGGGAAGTTTTAACTTCCTTTCCTTTCCTCTATTCTTTAAAGACACTTTAGCAAGAATAGCCTTGGAAAAGAATACAGGTGGGGAGGGACCTTCAATGTGCCATTAAGTAGAGCAAGGTAATAAAAGGCCTTTTGTAAGTGCTTTCTTAATAAGGTGCAGAAGCAGACTGCAACGTTGCTAGTACTGCACTATGTACAATATTCACAATAGATTTTTCTTTATTTAAAAATATTCCAGCTAGTTCACATTTTCTCTTCCATTCCGAGGCTTTCAGTTCCATCACAGCCTTGACAGCAAGAAGCGCAGCAGCACCACTTCCCTTGTGGTCGGTTGGTCCTCTTATGAAACACTGGAACCTGCGAGTGGGCCAAAGTTCTGGGGTTGTTTTCCTACGTAGCAACCTTGGAAATCCACCTGGGTTCAGGTGTACATACTGACGGCTGGAGTCCTGAGTTAAAAACACTCCAGCAGGCGGAGTCGGACACAGCAATGTTTTATATTGCCAAGGCTTCACCTTAGATTTGTCTTGTGTGCGTCAAGGGATGAACCTCTCCTAGAGAAACATAAGATACGAAACCAAACAAAAGAAAGCTAAAAAACCACACTGTCAAAGGCTTAGCAGCTCTTGACTCTCGACTGGGTGATGTCTGATGTTTTCTTGATGACGCTGGCCCGTGTCTCGCGGTCTGGCCGGCTGCTGCTCGTAGAGGCTGTGGACACTACTTGTTGCAGAGGGATGTCTGGGAAAGGGGGCCAGGAGCTGTTGTAAGGCAGTGGGCAGCTTTCTTCTTTGATGGTGACTTGGAGGTCAGGCTTGTTGGCTACAAAAGTCGCCATGCTGGGAAGCATATGAGAAGTGTTCCTCATTCCCAGATTGCTGAGATACTGTTTGCCTTCGATGTTTCTCTTCTGCCAATGAAGTCGTCCCTAGAAAAGCGAGGGAAATAGGAGGGAAGACTATATGAGCAAATGCAACTTTGAGAAGTGCTCCGAGTAACAAGATGAAGACAGAAACACCCACAAATTGCGCAGGAAATTAAAGCATAAGGCTTTCAGAGCCTCTGGCCACTGGCTTTGAATGTTTTTGCTCCCAGCCACTTCCCTTTCTGAAGTGTGCTTAAACCCTGGTGGCTCGTTAGCTCTCAAGAGGTTCTGCCCACTCTTCTGATAGAAAATAAAGGCCTTACTCCCAGTATGCTGGAGACAAAAATAGACATAGATGACCAAACACTCCAAACAAAAAGTGTCTCCTTCATTACCAGAGACAGCATGCCCTTGCCAACAGGCAGGCAACAGAAACTGAAAAACTCTCAAGCAGCACTACCCAAACTGTCAACACAGTTTGGTGAGGCTGCCAGAAAAATCACTGCCACTTGATGGTGTGCCTCCTATCACAAAGAGAGGGTCACCAAGGGAAGATGTGCATCTAGTCCTTTCCCCATCACATATGCCACAATGGCATGTTCTGTCAGACGAGGTCTGGGGAGTCATTACTGGCAGTCTACGTATGGGCTTCAACCTAACCAAGGTGCAAGAGACAAAGCAAGAAGGTTAGCTGTATTGTTACATAGCTGCACAACCTGCACTTCTCCAAGAATTCAGGGGCTTTCTGAGGGCACAGCAGGAGAGAGACCTGCAAGAGCCCTCCTGTAAGAATGCAGCTGCAGCACACGGCTCCTAAGTGCCCTCAGGGGGCTTGTGGCATCTGAGTACTCATGGAGATCAGCAGGTCTGGTCACTTGATGGCAGCCCCAGAAGAAAAAGGCAAGTGCTGGTGTTGCACAGGATCTTCTCCCACTGATTCCTTTCACCCAGCAATACCCAAATGAATGCTCATGAATGCTTTTTGCCTCACATACCTCAAACATTCAAGTTGCATTTCTATTATACATGTAAGCATTTCCTCCAACTGTAAGAGTTCAGGAGCTACTTAAGGAAAAAAAAGTGAGCATGCTTTCAACCAAGACGAAATACTCACTACCCAGCAATGTCAGTGCATCACATTAGCAAACTGTTGATGGCTCTCCAGAACATCTTATGATGCAAATTAATCTCCTTGTAGTTTGGACAGAGGAGGAAAGAACTTGTACAGATTCATTTTGTGACAATCATCAAAATGTCTGTCTCCCTTGAACCTTCCTGGCCTGTTTTTCTTCCCCAGCTATTAGGAGGGGGAAGAATACCTCAGGACATTGCTCTTGAGACCTTGCTCCAAGGTGCTAAAATTCCAGAAAACTCTTACCTCTGCACTTTCTTCATCACTTGGAACACTGTCCGTCGTTTCGCTTTCTGTCAAACAAAACAAAACCAAAAATGAAACTTGCACTGTTCTATCTATAGTAGCAAAATCCAGCTCAAGAGATCTGATTCATTTCCAACAAGTAGAAGCAAGCAGTCAAGTCAACCAGCCAGAAAACAACGGAGAAGCATGGACACCCTACTGCAGCAATAGCAATCCAAGGGCTAGACAGCACAGCTGCATTGAACAACTGGGGTAAATTCACACGGTTATCACAGTTAGCATGGCTATACCCTGGACAAGACAGCAATGGAGAGGGACAAAGTAGATTTGTGCATCCTGAGCAGAGAGAAGAGCCTCTGGCAAGCAGGGATGCCCCCTCTTCCTCTCTTGGCAACTCCAGGCCTGGCAAAGAGCAAAGTTCTGTCCAAATCCTTATTTTATCTCCCTACAAAACCAGCAACAACTCCACCCCAGAGGAGATAAGTGTGTTTTTGTTTCATGAACTGTTATCTCAGCCTGCCGCCTCAAGGGCTTGTTGTGACTTCTGGCGCTTTATTACTGTTACACTTTGCTCTCATCTCGCTTCTGCCACCCATGCCTGACCCCCCTAGCTTATTTCTCAACCCGTCACCCACCACTCAAGCAAGAAGGAACTCTGCTTTCTCCAGCCCCATCACCTTCCCCCACTGTACAAGGCTTCAACCTTGTCATCGCTTCAACCAGAGCACAAACACAGGGGCACAGCTCCAGCAGGACAGCCATTCTCCTGCTGCTGTATCCCTCGCTTGCAGAGGAGCCTGAAATCCAGGAACTCTGACGGTATTTTCAAGCCCACGTGTGTCTGAACACAGGTCTCCCGGTGCCTGAGGGTCAGGCTCCTAGCCCATGGCCTCTTTCAGAGTGCTGTGCCTTGGATACCTCTGAGACAGGGCACAAACCCCTCTTTTCAGAACCAGTCTGCAGCGATGGCTGCTGCCTTCAGCACAGCTGCCCAGTGCCCAGACCCTCACCGAGAAAAGTGGGGGCTTGGACTGCAGGTCCCCTCAGTTCGCAGGGTTCTGAACCCATGTGTCCTGTTTCCTAGGCATGTATCAGGCTACCATGAGCATTTGAAAAAGCCCCACCAGGGCTGAACAGAGAGGGCTCATCCACACCTTAAGCCAAAAGGAACACAGAAATTAAAAGGCTGATGGAATAATGTGATGAGTAACTGCAGCAGGCAATGAAGCTCTCAAGTCCTATTTTCCACTCTCCACTCTGCATTAGGCGTTTCAGAGCATGCAGACTGCTTTGCACAGCCCCTGCAACCCTGTGACCATAAACCATGATCCTGCCTTCCCAGAGAGCAACCTGATGCTCTGCACTGGACGTAAGTGCTAGGGGTGCACAGACTGTGTCTCGTGGATTGTGCCCTTGCACATCTTCAGAGATACTGGCAGTGCCTTGCCCTTCTCTCAGGCTAAGCATTAGGTTTAGGCAGAGGGCTGTAAATCAATAGTCAGACTTCAGGGTTTAAATTGCACCCAGTCCTTCTGAGGTGAGGAACCAAACAGCTCAGCTACTCCAGACTACAGCTTCCAAAGCCAGCACTTCCCCTACGCCAGAGTCTCCGCCACATCATGCAGTAAGCAGAGGAGCAGTCTGAAACGTTGAATCTAGCTGTGAAGTCCTGTGAAGTTAACACTCCACAGGGCTTCTCACTCATTGGCCCAGGTTAAGAAACATGTGCCAATGTGATTAATCTGGCTAAGTAAGCCATACTGGGGAGAGGAGAGGCAGAAATTAATCCATGTAAAGAAGAAATGGCCCTGGAGATAGAATCAATAGGAGGAATCCACTTAGAGACAAAAACAGATATTCCTTGACATGAAGAAACATGTGGCAACAAAAGAAGAGTGATGCAGCTGAAAAGGAATCTATGCTTGGTGTTTATACATAACAAAATGCTGAGCAAGAGATAGGACTATAGTTAGCAAAGCCAGGGAAACTAATCACTCAGGCATGGAAAGTTAGGTTATTTCAATCACGAAGATTATTTGAATCAGTGTCAAACACAAGAGGAGGCTGACAACAGCCTCGGTACTAAAAAAATGATTTTCATAGACATCAGCGGAAATATGAGAAAACTCACAAGAGCCATTCACATCATTTGCCTGAGTAACCTCAGAAAGGAGCTAGAGGTGGTTTTGAAATAAAACAGATTTATGTAGGACAGCTGAAACCTCAGACCACTTTTTGTTACTGTCATTTCAGAAGAGCTAAACTAACTGTTCCTGCACAGCTGCTTTGGTCATACTCTTTCCTGCCATTCAGCGGTAGCACCTGACAGAGCAGGCAGCTTAACCCAGCAAAACCATAAGCACAGGGCCAGGCCTCCTGTTGTTCTCACAAGGGTTTGTGTGGAACAAGACAAAGCCAGAAATAGTCACAAGATGTCCTGTAAGTTTCAGGGTTCTAAGAAACCATAGACCCCTGTCCTCTCTCCTGCTTCAAGGACAAATGCATGCTTCAGAAATAAGGGTTCATAGAACAATTTGGGCTGGAAGGGACCTCAGGAAGTCTATAGCTCAACCTGTTGCTCAACGCAGGGCCAACTATAGGAAAGGACTGGGTTATTTGTAACCTTATCCAACCAGGTCTTGAAAACCTCTAAGGATGGAGGCAGCACAGCCTCCCTGGGCATCCTGCTCCACTGCCTGACAGTCCTTGTGCTGAAAAAAGTGACTTTTTTTCTTGTATCCAGCTGGACCAAGTTCTTTTGCTTCAGTTTATTCCTGCTGTTCCTCATCCTCCCACCACACACCACCGTGAAGAGCCTGCCTCTACCTTCTCAGTAACATCCCTGAAGGTAGGGGTAGGCTGCTAAGAGGTCTTCAAAACCATCTTTTCTCCAGGCTGAACAAGCCTCAGTTCCTCAGCATCTGCTCACAGAGTGAGTGCTCCAGCCCTCTATCATCTGGTAGCCCTTCCCTGCACTTGCTCCCCTTTGTGTCTTTCTTGGATTGTGAGGCCCAAGACTGGATCCAGCCCGAAAGTAATGCAACTACTGCTGAACAGAGGGACCTAATCACTTCTCTGGCCATGCTCCTGAAAGCTGGTAGCCTTTTCTGTGGCTAGGGCGCTCTGCTGTCTCACATTCAGCTCACTGCCCACCTGCCTTGTGCAGACCTGCTCCCCATCCCATCAGCCCCAGCCTCTACTGCTGCAAGTGTCTCTCCCTCCCAGGTACAGGACTTGGCATCTGCCCTTGCTGAATTCAGTAAGGTTTCTGCTGGCCTGTTCCTGCAGTTTCTCCAGGTCTCTGATGGTGGCCCTGCCTTCAAGCATAATGACTGTTGTTCCCTCTTTGGTATCACCTGTAAACTTCACAAGTGTGCACACCAACACCTCCTCTGCTCTTCGATATATGAAACAGGACTTGCCTGAGGACTGACCCCTGCAGTACTCTACTTCTTACTGTCCTCTAGCTAGAGTAACTAGGATCAACAAGAACTGCCTTGAGATGCATTCAGAAGCATGTCAGTGGCTTGAAATCATCTCAGTGTTAATCGAGTTATGGGCTAGCAGGTCCTGGTGTAAGTTGGGACAGCTGAAGGTCATCAGGATACTAAGACAACATAAGAGGATAGCAGAAGTACTTCAGCCATGTCTCATTTTCATTATGCAGGCTTGTTGCATTGACTTTAGGGGAGGTAGCTCATGACTTGCTCATATCAGGGTTGCTCTCCTGTCACCAGACCACCCCTCTCTTATCATCCCAGCCCAAGCAAACACCATGACTTCCACAAGTCCCTCTTTCCCAGCTGCCAGTAAGTTAAAGCACCCTCATTCCCTGCCTTACACTTTGCAAAGCTCTTCTAAATGCTTTGGCCATTACAGACTAACCACACTGGGAAGCATAATTGTTTATTAATATGTGTGAGACTAACATTGGAGGCTATTCAAAAGAACATGACATTATACACCTGGACCCAAAGATAAAAATTACTAAATGTGTAATTTATACAAATGTATCTGGAAGTAACTTCAGCCTAATGAGTCAAAGGCAAAACCATGTGTAAAATAGTAAATTGCTTGGGGAACAATTAATACTTAAGTTTGCCTAAAAATATGACGTCTGTGTTTCTACCCTGTCTCCTGAGGCTTGCAAGTCAGCAACATGTTAAAAAAGGAAGGACAAGTTGGATCTGAAACCACTTGTACTTTCAAATGTGGCTTTGTCCTGCTTCCTACAGATAAGGCTTATATGATCACAGGAACTCTATATAGCATGCCCACATGCACATTTATGTCTGTTCTGCCCTAACAACTTCTGAACATACTGTCAGACTTGGATAAGGGATAAATGAGTGTCAAAAGACTCTGAACTTCCTACCAGTTTAATGAAAATAAGGGGCCCTGGACAAAAAAAAAGAGAAACCATTAGCACCCCCTGAATGGGAGCAGCCCAAGGGGAAAGCTTGTTATCTCACCCTTTTTTAGATATCAGTGAACCCAGAAGGGAGGCAGACGTTGGAAGCCAGATGTCCACAGCTCTGCTGCTCGCAGGACCACTTGTTATCAGCCACTATATGGCTGTTATAGTCTGCAGACTACTCGTAACAAGAGAGATCTACTCCCTCAGGGCCCTGAGCTCCACGGCTACATTATGCATCATTAGGGCAGCCCTCAGCACTCTGTGTCCTTTGTGGTAGGCACTGAGGGAACAAACAGGCAGAGGAAAGGCAGAGAAGACCCTTAACCTTTAGTAAGTCAGGGGCAAAGGGAACACACTATATCTGCAGCACATAATTTGTACGACTGAAAACATCCCTCTAATAAAAGACGAGAAGACCTCTCTGCATTACATCTAAAATGGTTCTTTTTCCATTAGTCACAGGCTAAAATCTGCAGCTTACATTTCCCACCTCAGATGTGCAGAGTTGTTTCCCCAGGTGGAATGAGGACTGTGAGTTTTTGAGTTGCATTAAAAATGCAAAAGGTGGATGAATATACATTCCTACCCTGGAAGAGCCTTCTTTCCCTCAGCATCTTCCAGACAGAAAAAGAGTGTAAAGAAATGCTAGGATGCTTACCTGCATAGGAGGAGACAGGGGAGATCTGTAGGGGGTACAGCTGGCTCATGCTGAGGGGCTGTTCATCACTTTCTGTTGTCACCTCTACTACCTGGCAGACGTCAGGAGGATTGGCAACTATCACCTGCTCCTCGCTGCTGCCATCAAGGTGCGGCTGTCCTACAACTCGGAGTAAGAAATAAAAATTGATTACTCATCACATCTCAGTCTTGCTGGGTCTATAAGAGTCTGTCCTTGGAGAATACTAGGTATGTGAGTAAGTTCAATTTTGCCTCAGCACTCTCTTCCATGCCCATTACCTGCTTTCAATGGCACTTTTAAAGGAAATCCATGTGACTGACTTAGTTTCTATCACCTTCAGAGAACTTTGTTTCCCAACTTGTGATGACTGAAAATGCCCGGCTCTCACACATAACACCCTTGGGCCCTCCTTGATATGCCAGCTATCCAGAAACTTTCGCAAGGAAGACCACAGTCACACTCCTCCTCCACCCAGAAATATGGTCTCACCAGGACATATGGACCACAGCAATCTCTCCTGATCTGGGAAAGCATCCTAACCAAGCAAGCTGCCAACATCCCATGGCCTCTGGATGCTCTCATGTAAATTATGCACCACAAGACCAGAAGCGGCACGCAAAATCTGGCCACAAGGTCATCTAAAACATGACTCTGATTTATACATGACATGGATCTGTGAAAATTTTCTCCTCCAATTAGATTATTATTTTCACTTACCCTTGCAATACCATTGATAGTATGGGGAAAGACTGTAGTCTGCAGTCCCCATGGTCCGTGACAGAAAGCTACAGTCTGGTTAGTTATTAAGAGAGGGTTTTCTTATTCCCCCAGGCACCTGCTATTTAACACCAAAGGAACATAATTTATTTCTACAAAGTAAAGGCACCATGGATGCTTTGCAAGTGCCCTCAAGTGCTTTGCAGACATTAATTGTGGTACACAACACCTTTCTGAAACAGGAATAATCCAAGGTACCAAGAAGCTACTGAGTAAAAGTGCAGCGAAATCCAGAATCTCACTTCTCTGGAGCTGCTTGAGACTATTTCCTCTGTCTGTACAACTCCCCCATCAGTCCCAGCAATATGAACACATGACAACTGCATTAATCCAGCACAGAGCAGAAAGTCACTATTAGGCCAGAAGAGCACATGGCGATGGAGCCATCTCAAGAGGATGGCGAACCTGAATCCACAGTTGTCCAAAAGAAAGGGAAGAACTACAGATATTTTTTCATTGGAGCATAAAACTTCAAAAGGAACAATCTTCATACAGACCAAATCTGTACAAACATGGTGCTGTGTTGTTAGAAATTCAGACAGTACATTTTTCTCTAAACCCATGACTGGAAAAAAGCAGGCAATGAAACTCAGTGCATCTTGAAATTCTTCTGTTAAGTAATCCAAGTACTCTAATCACTGATTTTTAAAAAGTCAAAAGATAGCATCTGTTCCTGGATGAACTAAGACACACATACATGAATGCACATGTATATACACACAATTATTCCTGCCTTCTATCTTTTGACAAGGCTAGAACACGACTTTTCAAAAGTGACAAGTCTTTCTCCCAGGGAAAAGCTGCTTATCATTTTACTTTGTGAACTGCCAGGTAACCACTGGAAAATCCCACAAACCTAGGTGTGTATTTTATGATACAATTCCAGCATAAAGAAAATGACATACATACTGCAGAGTTCTTGGTTGTTTGGTTGGTATTTTGAAGTTGAATCACTACAATTACTGCAATTTTGTTCCAGATATTTTATTTCAACTCTATTTCACCTTTCCTGCTTCTGAAACAACCAGCCTTTTATTGAGTGGGGTGCAGGGGGCAAGAGCATACACACACAGAGTGAATTTTTATCTGAGTGAAACCAATATTGTGCAACCCTGTCAGGGTATGACCAAGCCATCTGTGCTGCTTTATCTTTCTCCTCAGTACCTGATGAATTCTTGCCCACCCCAAGAGATAACTTGCGCAGCAAAAATTACTGCTCACTTGGGCAATATGCCGCGACTTCCCATGAGTTGCACACATGTCAGAAACACTACAGGTGCTGTTTGCCTCTCCTCCCAAGCAGCTGTCTTCCCTTCCTTCTGCAGAACATATCTGTTTTACCCTTTTCCACCTGTTTGCATTAAAATCCTAATTGCAATCCCAAATAACGACTTCCCTCTCCAGCCTGGATAAGCAGCGCACTTCATAAGCCATTAAACAACACTGATGAGAGTCACCCACTCAAGCCCTGCTGTCCTGCCCCTGAAACTGGACTCTCTGAGTCCAGAGAAAAAACAATGCCCTTAAGATACAAATTCAGTTCCGCTATTCTGAAGCTCTTGCTTGGTTTCCACAACAGACCTCTCAGATGTTGATGTTGCTGCTATGAGTCCTGCCCTGTAAACTGCTGCTGAGATCTTCTAAGACGCAACATGCATTCATCTCATCATAAAATCATACAGGAGTTTGGGATTCATTGTACTGTAGAAAACCACGGTTTCTGCAGCAAAATGACTGTTATTGGGTTTTGGGGAACACCAGGTATTTTCCAAAGATTACTTTTAAATGATCTCTGTTTGACTTTAAGACTGTAAAATAAAGCAAAAGTGTTTGAAACTTCTTCCCTGGGACTGCATAGTGGCCTTGGGGGTGTTTCAGGTTTCTTAATGAAATGAGTCAGTCAGTAAATAGGAAGCACTAATAGCACTACAGTGCTATCCCTTCAAGTTATAAACTCTGTGACAGCCGAAGTGACAATTGTGTTCTAACACTCTTACAAAGCATCAGATGATTAAATAAACTGCCATAAAGAGAGGAAGACTACTCACAAACTCTTCAGCCACAGAAGTACTTGAGGGGAATGACTATGCAAAGCCTTGCAACCTACGAAATGGGGATCAAAAATAGTCACTGCACATAATTTCTGCCATCTCTACAAGCAGAAGACTAACATATCTTTCAAATACTTGTTCGTCATATATAAAAGTGTAATTCTATTAAAAATGGTATATGGGTCACATTTTTATGAGCCCTCGCTGCTGTGACAACCTCAACCAAAAAAGAGCTGTCAAAACCCAGCCCAATTAATTCTACTGAGACCCAATTATTCATATGCTGAGATGACAGCTAGTTCCTAATGTACCAGTTTCTAAATGCAGTCTTCACTGATCCTTGTTGTTAGTGACATTAAGAACTAACTCTGCCACTGAGGTTCCAGTAAGAAAACTCAAATCCCTCAATCTCGCCTACAGGTTTAAACTCCCAAATGAAACAGTACCCTATACAAACCTTTGCTCTGAGCAATGGGAAACCACCATCAGCTTAACTCCCACATGACATTGGCTACAGTCTTCTCATAGCTGAGGACTACCCTGTGGAATAGGTTCATGTCAGGAAAAGCCACCTGAGCATATCTATAAACGTTTTACTCTGGAGGGGAACCACCACACTGCTACAGTACTACTCTCTGTCTCTGCAAGATGGTGGGGCTGACCTGCAACCAGGACCCTGTGTGGCCCAGGCTAGTGAAAAATGGGTCAACCTGACTGCAACTACAGCGTTCTCCGAAGTGCAAAATGCTGATGGCAGCTGAGTCTGGCAGAGTCAAGAGAGATCTGAAGTCACCTGTATGCTCAGCATGTAAGAAAAGCATAGAAGTACTTACCTACAAAGTTCACTGTACTGTCAACTTCATTTTTTATACTGGAGGACAGCAAATAGTCAGAAGTGACGTCATTTAACCCATTAATCCCAAAAGATGATTCAACTGGCTCTTGCTAGAATGAAAACAGTACAGTTGGGTCAGGTTTGATTTATTTTAGGAGCCTGGACTCAGTACATCTCTCTGTTCTGAACCAGTAATAAATCATATCGCTTCTGCCTGCCATTATACTCCTTGCTCTCTGCTAGACACAGTCTTAGAATGACTATTTTGGTTCTCTGAGAAGAAGCCAGTCTACTCATTTCCAAACCTTCTGCTTTGAGATGAAAGCTATTTTTAATGTTCAGATTTACACTGAGACTTCAGAGAGCAAGAAATCAATGTGCTATTTACTACAAGAGATTAACATTTGCAACAAACAAGGAAGAAACATTGCTTTAAAATGATGCTCTATTTAATATTCATCCACATTCCCTTCCAAACATGCTGTATCTCTTACTGAAAGCTTCTGTACAGCAATTATTAAATTCTAACCTTAATTTTTCTCTGCAGAAAGCCTGAAAGCAAACCAAAGTGTTTACACTAAACACAGCCTTTTAGATTGCATCATAAACATTACCACAGGGCAACAGCGTTGGGAAAACACCACCTGTTCTACATAGACTGAGCTTTCCACAAGATACATTTCTGTAGGTCTGGTACGCTTGAGTGGGAATCTAAAAAACTCCCTCCAGAATAGACAGCAAAATGTTTAATTCCATAAACTCAGGTTTTCTTTAAAAAGCTATAAACACATCTCAAGGATTATCTACAGGTCCAACTTCCTCCATGGTATTGGCTCCCTTACAGGGTTATTGGTTACAAAGTCTGAAGTCTTCTCTTACCCTGGTCTGGCTATGCCAGCCCGGCAAGGCAAGTTCTACCTTGTTGCTGACCCAGAGACACCCGCAGAAAGGTGCAAGGCTGACAGTTGGATGTGATGCCAGACCATGCTCATTTTCACTGCTCTAAAGCATTTCGGCAAGAGCAGGGCAAACGTGAGCCCCAGGACTTGTGGCACCAGCCCTTCACAGTACTAACCACATGAACTGTTATCACAGGTTAAAAACACTGGGGACAGCATGACAGGCCTTTCCTGGATGCCACACGCTGTGACTGTGATCCACTCAAAACGAGCTGTCACTTCGACACAAGTCTGCACCTTCCCAGCCATCAAGTGAAGGCAAACACATGCCCAGTCTCAAGGCCCCTCTGCAAATCACAAATGTGCAAAGTTAGTATTAATGGCAACTAAGTATTTGAGGAGCTGCACCGGCTGTGTCAACCCACAGGTCAAAGACCTGGAGAGCTGGAAAGGACAGAATTAGCCGCTATTGATCCACTGAGGATCACAACTGAAGAGACAGCTAGGGCTGTATGCTGCAGCCCTGAGCCTCTGATGTTGTGCAATGCCCCAGCAAATACAGCTGCCCCATGGGAATGCTGTGCATGCAGAACTTTTCTTAGCTTTGCTGAGGCTTGGTTTCTGTGAAGGCTATTTAGTAGCCCCTTCTGAGCTGCAGAAACAAATACGCATCTTGGAACTTCGGTGATGGTGCCGGATCCACGAAGGGACTTGGACACTGGCACAGTTGGTGTTAAATTACCTAAACTTTCAGTGTCCAGACGCCTAGCCTAAGCTAAATACATGAGGAAGGGTGTCAGAGTTGAAAATTGTCTCAATGGGGACCTACATGCATAGTCAAAACGATACATCTAGGATAAGGCAGGCAGCTCAGTCCTTCGAATGTTTCAAAGGTAAGAGCTTATTTTTATCTGGGCTACTTAGACACTTACAGCTTCTTCCCATTGTCAAGAATTCATTCTTCCAATGGAGAGACTCCATTTGCCCAGAAGCCCAGTGGTAAAGAGACATTTGTGAGGTAGGAAACCTGCTTGCAGCCCCCGCTGCCTAATGCAGAGCAGGTATTTGGTGAGACTCAGGTCTCTCACATCCACAGGGACAAGCTGTGAGCACTCCAAGCATGCTGCTTAAGCTCAGCAAGGTCTGGCAGGGCCCTTCACCCTCACCACTGTTGCTGTGGGTGCGCACAGGGTGCAGCAATGGCAACAGGGGGGAGCTCAACGTGAGACTCTTGCTAGGCTCAAGTCCCTTTGCAGGTCTGTACTCGGATCCTCAGTTTCTCCGTCTGCTGGTATTGTCCCACGGCAGTTACCAGGCAGATCATGGAGAAGAATCCAACTCAGCTCCACTAAAGAGAGGTTTATACAGTAATTGCAAGACATTCAATGCAAAACACACAACTTGGATCTCAGGAATTCACATCACCAAGCAAAGCAATTATAAGCAGCTTTTAATGCTCAGAAATGTGCATTTGCATTAGTTTATCCACCACTGTTCACTATTAAAGCTTTCAACATTCAATAGTCAGTCTAACTGTAGCTGAGCATGGAAGGAGCCCCTCCTTTAAAATCCAGGCATATCTGGAGGCCAGCCCATGTACGCCCTTGTCAGAATAAGGGGAAACATACAGGAATACTACCTGGCCCCAGCTCAAAGCCCACAAGAGCCAAGTGGCCATACCACAGTCACTGGCTGGTGAGCTGTATGCTTGTAATAGGTATCACGAGTAAGTGTATGTGCTGGAGGCAAGGCCAGTCTCAGCTCATTGCTCCCACATCACCTGGCTAATGCTTCTGTGCAGCTCAGGGCAACCGAGAAGGAGGAAAGGGCTCCCAAAACCTGCAAGCAACACGCCGCCAGCACCTACTCCCAGGTGTAACGCGGCCTGTACCAATCTGCCATGCATCACTGGGACTCCCTCAGCAATGACTATTTGTGAGATTAATCTTAATGAAGAGGACAAGATCATTCGAACACATCTACAGCTTTTAATGCATTTAATATTATATTTCAATTGAAAGAAAGATTATGAAGGAGTGGAACTGGCAAACTGCTAGTGCCAGCTTTAGCAGGCATCACACACTGCTCTACTTTGACCAAAGGAGTTTACTGGCTCCCTTTGAACACAGGCTACCATCAGTCATGTTATAACAAGTGCATGTGGCTGCATAAGCCAGGTAGGATGGTTAAAAAGTGGCTCCTTCGAGTCAATTTAAAAATCGCAGTATTCTGACATGCCCTTCTGCAGCAGACACAGCTGCTAGGTGCAACCCAAAGACAGCAACTTTACTGAAGGCCGAAAGCAAACCTTTGCAAAAATACAAGGCAGATGAAATCTTGCCTGTGTGTAATACTGAACACCTAGCAGAGGCACTCATCAGAAGTAAGAAAGCTAGAAAACACCATGCTTTGTAGGGAAAGGTAACGTCAGCCTGGGTCCATGCTCTGAACAAGCAGAAATCTCCGGCAGTGACTGAGGAGCTTTACACCTGAGGTCTTCTAACTCACACAACAGGAACAGAAGGAGCAGCTCTGGAAGAACTCTCCTTTCCTAAAAGAAAATGCATTTCCAATGCCTTACGCACAGCAATTACTTGCTCCAAAAGGTAGCTCCATTGTTCAGAAACATTCCTTCCATAATTACTGTATTTCTACTTTCACAGACAAACAAATGGCAAATGTATTGCTGCAGCTGCCAGCTTTCCAACCTCCAGGCATTGTAACACAAGGGCTGTGTCAACTGATGACGTCAGTCATGGCTTTAACAGCCTTCACGTTTTAAACAGAACCCAAACAACCCATGTAACTGTAACTACTTAACCAAACCACAAGCATGGGTTTTGCAAATATGCACCGCAATAAACTATTGGGGCTATTAAAAAAATTTGCAACAGATTGTTTTCACAAGCTCTGCACTATTAAACAGCCACTTCTTACCTTAATTTGTTTGAATTTGTCATCCTTCTCAGGCTTCGTTTTTTTTCCTGCAATGACAGAGGAAGATTTCTTATAGTCCTGTGTACTATGAGTTATTCTTCATACTTTTCTGTATTCATCCCAAAAGGTGCCTCAAAATGGCAGCACCTCCTAGGAAAGCAAGAACACACTTTGCCTGATTTTAAATCCCCTAAGGCCTGGGCAGTCAAAAATTCACCTTGAACATTCTGGCTTTGTGGTTTGTTTTTAATGGGCTACAAAAAAAGAACTATGATAGGACTGAGGAAACCAAGGTGAAAAAAGTGGAAGAATGACAAAATAAGCAGCAAGTCCTGTTAAAAAAACAGAAAGGGGGGGGGAATATTTAAAAGGGGAAAAAGCTAAATATATATCTCATCACATTTGTGACACTCTCACTGTAGCTATAATAAAGGGAGATTGTTCAAAGATTTAACGTGAAAAGAGATCACAATAAACTTCAACAAATATTTTTGTAAATAGTTGCAATCTGAGGGGGTGTGTATTATAATTCATGCACAAGTGTTTTATGCAATCATGGTGACTTGGGAATCACAGAGCTTATGACCTTCACACAATGTCATGTGCCTTGGCAGACCCTAGTGTTGCTGCCCCTGCTCTGACCTGAGAGATCCTGATGTGGAAGCTCAGATTTGCTACTGCAAGCTCAGCTCTACCCCAGTGTTAGCACAGACATGCCCCAGGAATTTCTCCCATCTCTGCTACAAGATAGCACTGAGAATTAGAAATGTTTGCAGCAAAATTCTTTTGCTCTCACTCACACATAAATTTAGCCACACGGAAAGAGCATGTGAGAATATATACAGGGCCCAAAATACGTCAAGAGCTTTATAATAACTGGATTTGCTGCAGAATCCTTTCCTGCTACAGTCCCCATCTACAGAATCTCAGCTTTCATGATGAACTTTTCTAGTTCTCAGAGCTATGAGAGGAATCTTACCACAGTGGGACAGGTTCAGGGAAACTAACTGAATGTAGCCCATTCTTCATACAGTTTTTAGGAAGTTCTGGGGAACATCAGGATAAAAATGTTCAGCTTCACACAGAAGTAGAACTGGCACATTTTGCAGGCCCCACAATAATAACAACGTCCCCACCACCATTTTCAAGTCGACAAACTCTCCCCTCTACCTTTTTTGGAAGGTCTTTCAGACAATGGCAGCATCCGGTATACCCTGAAGGCATTGTTTCCTTTCTTTATACTTTTGTCCTTTACTTCTTCTATGTCAGGCAGAGAGTTCATAGCACAACGGAAGTTTGCCTTCCATGTCTTTGGATCAGGTTTATCTACTCCTGACTGGTATTTTCCTAAGCAAGAAAAGAAAGTTAGGCACACACGACTTGCAACTGAAAACCTAAGGCAAATTAATAACAGTGTAGGTTAATGTCAAGTTGTCAGCCCTCGGTTCCCATGACAAACATTTACACAACAGCTGAGGATGCAAGAGTGTTGTGATCTTATTCCCATGCACATTTCTAGACCACATGATGAACAGTTTCTGCTCAAGAAAGACCCAGGACACTGCAGCTCAGATGTGACTGCACAACAATGTGGAAAGGCTTGCACAGCATTTACCTTTATTATGCCTGGCTCAAATCCATAAAAAGTCATATAAAGCCCAAGGGCCCAAGTCTACAAAGCGCTGAGTGTGCTCACTGACTGACAATTTTGTTAATGTTTAAATCAATTAAGTTTTACTGTGTTCCTCAATGCAAATGAGTTATGGCACTTCAAAAAAGCTGGAGAGTATTGCAGACCTTAAAAAAAGCACTTAGCCTCCCACAGATCTAGAAACTTAGATTCACTTTCTGTGTGAGTACGAGAAAAGACAAGAAAGAATGAAAATGTAACTTTAAAGGGAAAACAACATGAAAACCTGTCCTGTAGAAAGAGGGTTCCAATACCTGTGTGAATTGCCCAGTTTCTAAATAAGGGAGCATCTTTTTCAACGTCCCACCCATGTCTTGCAGCATGCATCCAGGGAATCTGAAAAATCTTCTTCTCCTGGAAGGGAAAACAAACAGGAAATGCCAACACTGACAGACTTGTGGGATCTTCTGATGACTTCAAGTCACTTAGTTAAAAGCACAGTTCCAGCATCTGCAAGTGTTTTGCTTCCTTCTAAACCAGCGCTGCTGTCACTGAAGTCAACAGGAAAATATCCACTAGCGTCACTGAACGCAGAATACAGCCCTAAGTATACAAAATACTCAGAAGCCCCTTCACGAATGATGAGCCTGGCAGCTTTCCAAGCTGACACATGGATAAAACATGCAGAGCTGCACATTTCTAAACATTCAAACCAAGGCTAGTTTTGGCAGCACACTCTTATGATTAGAAAAATTACATCTGAAACTAAACAACAGGAACACAGCAAATTCAAGGGATTTAGCATTCAGCCAGTAAAATATTAGAATGGTAAAGGAAAGGGATCCTCAAAGTTATATGCCAAGCAAACGGATACATGAATCTATCAACTGTGCACATCTCTCCAGTGGGGATAAAAAACATCAGACACACATGTGAAGCGGTGGCACTGAAGACAGATGAACGTATTTTACTTCAGAAACTTCAGGCCAAAGAGATGTGCTTTTAAAGGAATCCAAAGAAAAGCTTTTTCTAAAATTGTTTTTTAATATACAGCATGCAGTCAAACCAGGACATGTCTTACATAGTGGAAGTATAAACTTATTCCCAATGGGATCAGAAAAACTCATAGAAGATAGCACACTGGTGACTTAACGATGATAGTTTTGGGATGCAGCTCCAACTCTGGAAGACCAAGGGCTTTCACAGCCTGAACAGCATGTTTCCTATACTCCTCCCACCAGCACTTAGCATACAATATACTGGGCCAGATGGATGCTGGGTCAGAGGTGCTTGTATGTCATACAACACCAGAACAAATCACTGTGTGCTGACCTACAGGGCTGATTCAGAACTCTTCATGCTCATTTCTGCAAAGCCATACAGAAGTTTGTTCCACAACACTTGTTCTTCTCCCCTCTGAAGGGGAGTACATCTTATCTGGCTTCACATGCAGACATCTTGTGCAATAAACACTGCAACTACAGGTTTAGACCCACTTCTCAGTCTTTGAAAAGCACTTCCAGGGCAAAACGTAGCCTCCTCCTGAGGTGGCCACCTAAGCCACACCAAAAAAAACCCTAAAAAAGCTTATTTGTCTCCAATGACAGCAAACAACTCTAGACAGGCAGCTCCCATTTAAACCACTGCATTGCAGATGTCAGTGGTTGGGTGAGATGAATCCTTTGACCTTTCCCCTTCCTCCAACAACCACTTTTCTTCCTGGTCTGTCTGGTTAATATTTCACTAGTGTCAAGGTTAGGTTTATTTCCTTTCCATGTGACCTTTCCTTTTTTGATCCTATGTTTTGCATAATCCTTCAATACTTGTCTTCAATCCTTTCTCTCATTTATATTCACTTGTTTGGGATTGCATTTTTTCCTTCTTGCTTGGCTTCATCTTTTCTTTAACTTGCTTAAAGCACAGACTTAACATGTTCCTCATTGCCTTTCAAGCCTTCACACTCTCATTCCTCCTCTTAATCTATTCCCATCACTTCTTTCATGTGCCTTTTGCCTCCTTACTCTTTCCCCGTTGCACAATTAAATCATCCTACAGAGATGTTCTCCTCTTTCCCCAAGTAGAATTGGTCTAAAGAAAGCCTCAACCCCACTATCCTGTGGTCCACAGCACTATTGTATTCATCAGAGCTAGAATAAGTTCTTTGCCTTTGCTCTCCCACAGAGTATAATGAACATGGAAAAAATTCATGCTTCCAAAGAAAACTATTTCTATTAACAAGAACTTTAAGAACTGACCAGATTAAAAAGTCTTCTCATGCTTGGTGACAGGGAGAAGATTGAACAATGCTACAAAATGCTATGGAAGTTTTATCATGGATTTCATATTCCATATGATAACTGAAAAAAACCTATAGGAACTAGCAGACTGAACAAGACTCTAGACATAGCATTCTGTAATCAGCAACCGTACTAACTGCTTCAAAGGAAGGTGCCAGGACACTCTCAACAGCAGTCTAAGTGTTCATTACAGTGCTTCTGGTTATTACAGAAAGTTACTCCCAATCCCAGATGTCTTGAAGCGCATGGACATTTAACTAATTGTAATATAAATAACAAAATAAGAGAATCTACGTGTATCATGATTTTATAATACATATGTAATTTTACATATCTATACAGACACTACAGATTTTCCTCCCAACTATCAAACATCTAATCTCTGAAATCCCACAAGACTGCTGACTGCAGCAATACCATGTGGCTGTATGTTCTGCTTTAGTTCATCTAGATGCTTTCTATTCAAATGCTAATTTTGATTTCACACATTATCAAACATTTACCCATCTCCTTCTTCAGTCAGTGCCTCCTTACTAGGAAAAGGCTCATCAGTGCTTTCTCTTAAGATTTGGAAAACCATGTGCTGTCTGGTAGAGAACTCTATCACTGGACGTCTGCGTAGCAGCCTTGAGTTTCTGTTAAAAAATTAGCCACACCTGAAGACAAAAGCACAACCCACAGAGCTTTTGCAGTGCAACAGGAATTGCTACCAATCTCCAGCTGGGGACATCAACACGGAAAACGTGTCACATCCTTAGGAATAGCCGGGAAGTGGAAAATAGTATCAAACACTTGCAGCCCTAGCATTGCAAAATGCTCCAAGCAGGTGAGTGAGCAGGAGATCACATACTAGCTACAAAGTCATAGGACAAATTTCAAATAGGGGCATCTGTCTGGAGGGCCCTACTCCAAGCACCTATCAAAGCGGCAGGCTGCCTCTCAACTCTTGTTACAGTTACTCTGCATGTTTCCACTCTATTTTCCTTTTCCAGCTCCATGAGGGACACTGACCTCTCATTATCCCCCTCCTCACACCACCTCTGCCCTCTACTGAACCATGTCATTTCCTTCATACCTCCCAATTCTGTCTCTCTGGGAAGGTAAAGAACTTCCCTTCCCCCCTCATGTCATGCAGCAGGGATAACATTTTCATCAGCGAGGTGCACAAATGTTTATTTTTTAAACTCTACAGAGAGGGGTCTGTTCTGGAGGGGGCACAAAGGAGGTATAATGTGATCAACTGACAGTCAGGGAAGGAATTAGCTGAATCACCTGTACCCGCCTTGCCATTTTTAACCAAACAAGGTTTAATTCCTTTCTCAGTCTGGAAAAACTGACCTCGAGACAGCCAGTGACACACCCAGAACAGTGATTGTTTCTATAGTATGCAAATCTTATTTCCTTAAAAGCTGTACACACACAAGCGCCACTCTCTTGCTTGCCAACCTCACCCACCTTTTCTGTACTGTGAGCTGTCCTTTGCCAAATTCTGTTTAAAATACACAAATCCCAAAATCCTACAGCCTCCAGACTTTATTCTGCGGGCACAGGATGGGCTGTGATACACATGACACTGTATCACTGATTCCATGCATGGCTTTGTTTATGGTCAGGATTTACAGTAAAAATAGAAATATTTTTGGTTTAATGATTCATTGTTGGAATGAATGTTTAAACATTTTTAAACAGGAATACTCAGAAGTGCAATTAGCTTGCTGAGCACAATAAAGGCAATCCAGAATGACGCCAAATCAGAGGGTAGAAGTGGGGAATCCAACTTTAATAAACCTCAAGGCAGGCCACTTAGCCTGGTATTCTGTTCCTGGTAGGAGCCAGGGCTTTGTTTTAGACAAAATAATAAAAAGTTTAAAATATCTTATTTGTGAGAAAAGCCTTGGTCAGTATAGAATATGCTAAAACCAAAATCTTCTGCTGATTCTTGCATGCTAACGGTTTATGCCAGAAGTACAAAGCAGAAACCACTGTAACAAGATCAGAGACCTACGATACATTAAGCAACATGACGTGCCTTGCAAAATGCCTTTACAGGCTGGTGGGCTGAACTTGTCAAAATGAAGCCCTTAGCACAGTGGCAGTGTTTCCACACTGTAGAGCAAAAGAGGCAAGTACGTTCCTGGTGTGTACTGGAAAAGGTTATGTGAACTTAACCTACAGGTGACATTATATTTAAGAGCAGTATGCTCAAATCTGAAATACTGTGCCCTAGTAAGTACAGAGAAACTACTTCAGGATTGGGCAGGAATGCTCAACAAACGATGGCAGAGATGGACTGTCAGCAAGAGAGACCTGACACCAAAGTAGAGATACTGGAGGACAAGAATCCGTAGGGACCTGAAATGTGGGACTCAAATTACAAAGACAACAGCAAAAACTGGTCTCTTCTTCCCCTTCATCTGTGACCCCATTATGCAAGAACAAGGATCTACTCAAATTCAGAGGGCAGCTAACTAGGGAATGGATAAAGCAGTATTTATTTACCCAGCCGCAGCATGTGAGAGTTGCTGATGCAGAAAGTTCCTGAGAAACAAAATTTGTAGCTGAAACTTAAAGGGCTCCTGAAAATTTTATAGTCACAAACATTTCTAGCTTTGAAAGCAGTAATCTTCATTGCCATTTTTCAGCTCTAAAAATTAACACCTGAGCACCACAACTACTACTATAAGGAAGATACCAGACTAACTGGCTCAGTGTCTTAACCAGAGTGGCACCTCCTGTTTCTGCACCTGATTTTGTGCTCTTCCACCCATTCTGATAATAAAGTAGCCTCTGTAGCCAAAACTGTTTCATGCTTTTCAGTGTGGCAAATTGCTCTCCTGCATACCACATAACACATGCAGTACTTCCAGGGTTTATTACCGTTCAAAGTCTCAAATACACTCCCTGGTTTTATTGAGCCAACTGAAAAATCAAATTGAGCACTGACATTTTGGAGTCCACAATAGTGATCTCCAAGTGTTTAGAGCTCTCAGTACGAGCTCAGGACCAGGAATATTAGGTTTGGGTCTAGCAAGGGAAAAGTCACCCCATTTTCTCCCAGGCTGAGGAATATCAGAGAAGTCACACAAGTCTGAAAACATGAGATCATTGTTTCAAACCCACAGTCTAACACAGAACATAGCCTTCCATCTCAGAAGAGCATTTTGTTCATATCCCTCTGATGCTATTTGGTGAGCAATCTGTTCCCAGCTTAAAAAAATAACCTAGTGTAGTCACTAGAAACGCTCGCTCCAACAACAAAGAGCTGGAAAATGCTTTCAAAGGAGCCACAGATCCACCAGGCCAAAACAGGGTGCCTCAGATCTGGCTGGCAAGGCTGGAGGAACAGGTTCAGCAGGAAGCATTCAGCTTTGCCTTTTCTCCCTGTGTCACCCCTTTGAAAACCAGCAATGAGCTAATTTACCCATCCAAACCTCAGCCACTGCTCTAAAGTCCCTCTTCAGCACACAAACATGTGCACGCGCATGCACCCCCTTACCTTATTTAGCCATTTCAGCCCTGGTATCCTGTTAGAGTTGATTTGCTCTTCCAGCCAGGGGCGCATCCGCATCCTTTCGACAGGCATTGTCACCTGGGAAGGAGCTGCAGTGAACAAGGGACAAGTTTTCCAGGCAGAACTCCCAGGCAGCTCCCCCATCTCTGCACAGTACAGACTTATCACAGCTTTGCAGGCATAAAAAAATTATAAATATAATAGTGGCTCTGTATCTGTGCTGGAACCTCCCCAAAGAGCAACTGAGATGATAAAGCTCTCGCTACGGCAGAAAACACTCTTCTGCTACATCAGGATTAGGAAAACCTTCACTTGAAGAGGATGCATCACAGCGGCAAAAGCTTGTCTGCTGATACAGGCAGGATACCAGAGGCCACAAAGAAAAACAATTACACTCCTGTAGAGACCTCTTTGGACCATGTACCTGCATTTGCACAAGACCTTCTTCTGACAAGAAAAAAACTGTAACCAAAATAATTCACATGCAGGAGGCATCACTGTGCTAGCTAAAATGATGCACCTGCTAACAAGAGTGCTTTTAAATGGCTGATTCTGTCCCATAAACTTAACTAAAATTATGAAAAATACATTTTACATCACAGCAATTCATAAAATCGCAGAACAGGTTTGGGTTGGAAGGGACCTTAAAGAAAATCAAGATCCAAGCCCACTGCCATGGGCAGGAACACCTTCCACTAGATTAGGTTGCTCAAAGCCCCATCCAACCTGGCCTTGAACAATTCCCGGGATGGGGCAGCCACAGCCTCTCTGGGCAACTTGTGCCTGTGTCTCGCCACCCTCACAGTAAAGAATTTCTTAATATCTAATCTAAATCTCCCCTCTTTCAGTTTAAAGCCATTCTCCCTTGTCCTGTCACTGCATGCCCTTGTAAAAAGCCCCTCTCCAGGTTTCTTGTAGGCCCCATTTAGGTGTTCGAAGGCTGTTCTGAGGTCTCCCCAGAGCCTTCTCTTCTCCGGGCTGAACAAGCTCAACTCTCCCAGCCTGTCTCCAGAGCAGAGGTGCTTCAGCCCTCTGAGCACCTTTGTGGCCTCCTCTGGACTTGCTCCCACAGGTCCACATCCCTCTTGTGTTGGGGGCCCCAGAGCTGAACTCAGCTTATGGTTCTGGCTGAGCAGTTCAACCCCTTCCCTCCAGCTTTCTCTGATCAACCCAGTCACTGATTTTTTAGCTGTTACTTTACATTTTGATACTGCTTTAAATAGGAAGCGAGTGCTTCACATCTCCTTCAGCTGCACCACGCCACATTATATTCTTCAGTCGAGACTCAAACTGACATTTCTTCCCTCTCTCCTTCACACACACGTGACCCTGCTGCCACTTCCCTGTTCAGAGCTGTAAATTATTGACACAAGAGTCCAAAGTCTTGAACCTGAGGCAGAAAATTTCCAAAACATTAACCTATCTCAGGCACCGCTCTGGAAGCACCAACTGGCACTAGATGCAGACTGAAGCACCACATTAAACTCCTGCTAAGCAGCTCGCGAACCATCATTTCTATGTTCAAGTACTTGCATTTAGGCTTCTTCTTCTCCTTTCCCCCTCCGCACCGGGCTCAGCTCCTTCCTCTCTCCTTTGTTCTTCACATCTGTGTTCTCTGCATCATTCTTAACTTCTCTGCTCTGCTATTCTTGTCACCTTTGATCTTAAAACATAAAAAATAAGAGAAAAAAAAACAGTAGGTCATATATTTGAAAGCACACAGCAATGACACAAATGTAAATGGGTTCTTGCTTCCTATGGGAGTACAGGCATGAGACAGACTAACAATTAGGCAGTACCAAGCCCACACCCAGCACAAGAGGAAGAAAAACGTTCAAAGTTTCCTCTCATTGCTCTGAGGACATGTATTTCCTGAAACTCATAAGGAATTAAAACCTGAGTGCAACAATAAGGCACTTTGATGTGTTCACAGAACTTACCAGCAGCCATGCTCACACTAACCTCTTAGCAAACATATTGGCATTTTATTTACTATTGTGTGGAGCTGGCCATTCGCACTCCAGCTCAGCCCTGTCCAGTAACTATGAGTTTCTAAAACAGCTCAGAAAATAGCTGCAACTGCTCAGCTCCCTTTCGGGTTCACGTCAGACATGAAAAGCAGTCAACCCCAAGGCCCAACAGCAGCTGCGCCCTGTGCAAATCCCCTCTCTGTACAAGAGTGAGGCTGCTTCTGGGTGAGGGCGATACGGGTACAGCTTTTTCAGCCCCTGGGATGGTGGTGAGCAGCCACCACACCACTGCACAGCCCCTTCCACTTGGCACCAATGATCCTCACCTAGGTAGCAGGGTGAGTATGGGAGATCTGTACCATCTTCCCCTACTACATGTTGGGTCAGAGCTGCAGAATGCAAATGACAATGTACTGAAAACGTGAGCAAATTTTTATTCATCTCTCAAGGCAGAAACAAGTAGATGCAATGATTATCTTAGATGTGTTTCTTTGTAAGATATCTTTAAGTACGCATGCACTTTGACACCATTCCTGGAAACGCTGTGCACCATCTTCAGCATTCAATAAATGAGTGTTCCTATTTAGCAGTGGGAGTTGTATTCTGGATTACGAGCCCCCTCAAATTTCGAGCCCATGTGAATGAGCAAACTAGATGGAGGGCAGAAAAGTTGTCTTGAAAACAGCAGCAACAAATCCCTCTTGGGAGAGGCAACACAAAAGAAACAGAAGCTGCCTTTGTTCAAAAGCAATGCATTTCAGGAGACTGAAAAAGCTGCCAACATTGCTACTACAAGGAAGCTGGTCTTGCCCAAAACTGTACTGTTGAGCCTGTCATCTCTTCCCTCCCATGTCCCCAGGGGCTTCCCCGCTGCTCGCTCACAGATGCTGCAGTGCTCATCTCCTTTTCGGCACGCTGGGACTCCTCTGAGATTAGCACCTATAGCGGTCAGCACACACCTTCACATCCATCACACACACCGAGGCAGATTAATCCAAGGTAGCCAGAAAAGAGGTCTGGCTTGTGAGAAAGGAGGAGTGGCTCCCAAGATCTGTTTATCTGAAACTAAAACCAAACCCAGCTGAAAATAACTTGCAGGTGGGCATCCTCTGCGGAATGTCTTTCACAGAGGGGCAAAGCACAGCATACTCCTGCTCATCAAAACACACCCTGTGTTCCTCTGTGAGCACATGCTGCTGGAAATAATGCCTGATGTCTTCAGAAGACACCCCCAGATCTGTCTGCATCAGGACAGCACTGACCACAACAATGCTAAAACATTGTGGGTTTCTTAGCAGTTGCACACTAATGACATTCTTGTGATGAAAATACCAAGTCAACTCAACTGAGTTTGCCTATGGGAAATGAAGGTGGTGCCACATCTCCCCTTCCTCTAGAGCTGTCAAATACATGACTTAACTGTACAAAAAGAAATACCAATTTCTGCAGTGCCTCAAAGTAGCCTCTGTCTGTCCTTAAATAGGGTTAATGGGTGCGATTGGGAGTCTTATTCTGATGGTTGCAGGTGGGAGACCCTTTAGTCCATCCATCAGTGAGTAGGAGCGCTGTCATTAAGTCATTCAAGTTTGCAAAGACCTTTGAAATTCTCCAAAGCAGGCAGCAAAGACATGTGAAGTTTCAGCTTGATGTTTCACCTAACATTTAGTCAGCTTCATCCTCCATCAGAATGCATTCATTATAAAACAAACCTACAAAGCTAGAAACTAAGGTGAGCCATACAAAACAGCAGACATGCCAAGTTCCTGCTCCAGCCTCTCTCTAGTGTTTACCCAGCAGAAAGGAAAGCAGAAACAGTCAATCCTTTTAAGGAGAACAAAACATCAACAGTTATACTCTGAAGCAAGCTGTAAAACCGGGAGCACCTATGCACCTATCTCCCATTCCTGGTCAATGTTAACACCGCACTTCTCCTGCACATTTACTCGTAGAATCAGCTACATAAGGTTGCCTGTATTTTTTGTATCAGAACAGGTGGACTTCTACTAGCATCTTCTGAATTGCAAAGGCATCCAGATCCCACCCGGGCTCACCACCACTGTGAGCTCCTGAGCAATGGGTGCCCATCTGCTGGCCTAAGCAAATCTCTCCAGAGCTTGGTTACCTTTGACAGCCTGAACCTTCATACTCAGGTTAACTGGGAAAAAAATGGCTTAATGCCTGCTGTGGGTCATTCGGCACCATATTCCTCCACCTTGGAAAGGCCACCAATGGAGATGGCCAGGGAAGAGGAGCAGAGCCAGCTGAGGCTCCAGGGAGAAGGCACAGCTCCAGCTCCATTAGTAGCAAAGGAGCACCTCCCACTCCATCACATCCACCCTTCAGTCCCATCTAAAGCTTGTTGCATGCTAACGCTACTGTTTGCACACGCAGGTTTGTGAACAAGACCAGGAGTTCAGTAGGCTTACAAGTAACACCTCTTCCCATAAGGCCTTTTCTGTCTGTTTGAACCCAGACCATAGCTCTCATCCTACTCAAAGACACGAGCGACATCACAACCAAGAGAGGAGAGCACTCCTGTATGGACGTGGGAAGGAGCGCTGGGTAGGACAGAGAGGAACTCCTTAATCCAAAACCACTAATTAAGCTCCTGTGCTTTTAGACCACAGCTTCAAACTTGGACAATACTGACCCCCGGCATCTCTTTGAGAACACAGGACAATGCTTGACACTCCCACAGACCCACAATGGAGTCAAACTTTCTGGCATTACTTGAAAATAATTCCTGTTTTTTCTTCTGGTTTATCACTGTCCTGTGGTAGGGGAAGGGAAGAATAATCACCAAGAAACACAGTCAACTGCTGATGAAGATGTGACCTAAGAAAGCGTATTTCTGCTCTACAAGAAAAGAGGAGCTCATTTAGAGACAGAAGCAGGGCCACCTGCCAGGAATTCATTTTATGAAGACCTTTTTAAGAAGACAGCCAATCTTTAAGAACCACAATTTTTAACCATGCCTCCTACAGTGGCAGGTAGCTCCACAAATATCACTTCCCTCTTCTCGCTCCATTTTTACCACCTGCCTCCTTCTTAAAGCGGGCTGTAGGCAGGGGCAGTTGCCTTTTTAGTAGTGGGAGCTTAATGTATCAACAGACATTAACACATTGATAAAATAATTCCCAAACAGGCACTAAGCATGTGAGACACGAACCCCAACAGCATTTGCCAGGAGGAGGAGGCCACTGGGAGCCTGCGAGAAGCTAAGCCCCACATGAGAAACGTGGCCTATGAGCTGATGCCACAGTTTATGGAGGGGGCTTATTCTGACCTGCTTTAAAGCTTTATTTACTGCACTGCTTGTGCTAGTCCTGCAGTCAGTTCAGTCTTTTTCTTTTGCAACTAGATACCACAAAAACACACCGGAGGCTACCTCCGGACAAGCTATAAACTGTCCTAACCCTGCAGACGTGACTCGGAGGAAGTGCTGCAGAGGGCAGACAGCACAGGATATGCTAAAGCTGCGGCCAGCATAATCCAGTTAGGAACAGGCAGACCAGGAGGCCAGTCATGCTACAGACCACTCCTGCTACTGCACATTGCACTTGAAAATGAGCTTTCTACAAGGAAGTCACACCAGCAGTCATGGCTGAAGCCAGCTTCCATAGACATGGCTGAAAGAAGACTTGTAACAGTGTAAAAGAGGGAAGCAGGGATACAGCAGTATTTTTAGGAGTAGTTGTACAAAGGGCATTGAGCAGGTAGCTGTCACCACAGCATCCTTTAGACTCAATAAACCATACTCAATTTCAGCTCTGTACTTCTTTGGAAGATGTATTTTTCTAAGGTTCTTTATGTGACTCTTCAAGATGAAACTCACACCACTCATTTATTTTTACAGATATTAGAAAAATACTAGTTATTTTCAAGAGCTATTCATCTTTAAAGAGACATTAGAAAAAGACAGAAGTAACGGCTGCATCTATACATACATATAAATATTTCTCCTCCATAACGTTTAATAAAGAGCTTGTAGTCCTCCCTGCTCTCTGGCAAAACATTCTAGTAAGTCTGACTTGTTTTCTCCTCGAGGGAGGTAAGACTCCTGCCATACAGAAAGTGTAACCTCTGAGAATGAGGAGCTCTTCACTAGCATTACAGCAGCAGTAGAGAGAAAGTGAAAGCAACGGCATGGCAGGCACTAAATCTGGGCAGTACGAGATGTTCTTTTCCCTTCAGTTTCACTCCCTCTGACAGGGATAACTGAAAAGGCACAAATGTTATCCTGAAAACACAGCGACTCTGTGCCTATGGACAGTTAAAAAAAAATGTGAAAGTAGAAAGAAAAAATAATCTGAAAAAAACAGTTCTTCTTTCCCCACCACAGAGTACCCAGTGAAAAGATTTGTCAGGACACGGAAATATTCTAAACGGTTATGGGAAGGTAAGGTGGGCAAGATGCTTGAGGAGACATTTGTGAAGTAGGTCACAGCCTTATCCCAGAGCTGTGAAGAAACATCTGTTCCCCAGAGGACATATGCAGAATACTGCATAGTATCTATTTCTCTTTTCGCTGCAAATACAGAACTGACAATTATTACTTTTTTAAAGTTATCTTGTGCTTTGCTGATAAACTTTTAAGTACTCCCTTTGTTTGCTAACACTGCTGCAGTTCAGAAAAGCATCAATCACCCTGTGTGACCAAACAGATATGCTGAAATGAGACCATACACTAATTTTAGGATTCAGAGAACTGAGTTCTGTGTTTGTCCCTGTGCCAAGACTGTTCCAGGATACAAGGAAATAGGATCTTTTTTTAAGGAACAGTAGTTGCAGAAAAATTCTGCCCCTTGGTCACAGCTCAGATTCTGCCTTCATACAGGATCTTTCATGCAGGATCACCTTTTTCACCTATGCCACTGTGGATGCCCCTTTCAAAGATTTAATTGCATGCATCATGAATAAAGCCCTGCCTGGAAGTCAAACTCGTCAGAGGGATAGAGACTTTTCCTGGGTAAGAAAATCTGTTAGCCTCATCTCTCACAAATACTTCGGAAATGTGAGGTTGACACTGAAACACAGACAATTGAACTGCTCTTTACTCAGGATGCCTGGAATCCCCCTCCTGCAGTGCACGGGGAGGCAGACCTCTGCCCACTGCACTTCCCTCCTGCCACAAGGAGGAGAATCTCACCATGGATGCTGTGGAAGCAGAATTAACATGCCTTGTTTCTGATAATCCCAAACTATGCAAATATCCGGATCATTTTTGGAACCAAAAGCAAACCACGTAATTAAAGTTGGATTAGTAAACAAGGAAAAGTGGGTATCACCATTCTTGGAGGTGCAGGGGTTAAGGGTTCAAAATAAAATCCTGAGGCTCTTGGCTCAGGAAACAGACAGGAAGCAAGAAAACACACGAAAACCTGTAAGAGACTTTCTGGATTCATGGATAGTTAGACAGCAAAACTTACCCTGGTATCTTAATTGCATATAATGGTGACTCTTTTATTCCACAAGAATATTCTGTCTGTGATGCCCTGTTGAACAGGGAGGAACGGGGGAAACATCACCATTCTGCTGGCAGATTTGCTTGCCACTGATCACCTCTTGCTTTGTGCTCCCTTAGAGTGTACCCCATGGCTGACTGCTCCACAGACCCAGCTCATGCATTGGCTATAACGCTTGATCCACACTGTCGCAATAGCAGTATTTTTTCTGCTCTTTCCTAACACTCTGGTGGCAGCTGCAAAGATGCCATGTGCATGCTATATCCTTCCTCTCCATCACCAAGAAAAATAACTCACTGTGGGCAGGAAAGGTGGTATCTTGTTTGCTCAGGTGCCTGCAGGAAGGAAGAAACTCCATCAAGACAGTATGGAAAGCCAAGAATTGGAGAGAAGGCAGGGAAGGAGGTCACAGGTCCTGGACAGACCAGTGTAAGGCACAGCCTGACCACTGGGAAGAACCTGTACAGGCAATCAACAAGCAACACTCCATCTGCTTCCCCACGTTCCCAAACCCCACATGGCAGGGCTACAACAGGAGCAAGGCTGGTAAGGGGACAGCTCCGTGGGGTCATGAAACACCTGGGAACCCACACTGCTGCATCATGGATTCAAGTTAGCAACAACTACCCAACTTCCCAAGCCCTTGCTTTGCTGTGCCCACCTCACGCTGTACAGAAGTGAAAGGCCAATGAATGAGGAGGCAGGCATTCAGCATGCCCTCTTCTCATGCTGCAGTACCCAAGATACACAAACGTAGAGGGAAGAAAAGCCCTTTCAAGGACAGAGGGCAAAGACCACCAACCAACCCAACACTGCCTGCAGAAGAAAAAACACAGAAACAAAGGCAGCAAATACCTCAAATGGGTATTATTTGAGGCATTACAGACTGCAGGATAAACATGACCAGGAAGACATACAATGGGAACTCACATATAGAGTCTGTTTCATCAGCCCTATAGCATTTCTGTTCCACCCAAAGGGTGTTAACATGCCCTGGCTGGGATTCAGACATTACACATCAAAACAGACTCTTTCCTTTAGTTTCCATGCAAAGCTTATTCTCCCTCAGCAGCAAAGACATGAGTTGTTATTTTGCAGTGATCTCAGGCATCACTAAAGGCAGCCCTTGGATTTGCAGACTAAAAGTGCACTGAAGAAAAGCCATCTCATTTTAATAAAACAGAACTAGAAGGCTGTTTTTTGGCTCTGGATTTAGCCATAATAAAACAAAGCCTCAACCTCTCAATATCTACAATCAAATTTCCTTTCCACTGGCTCCTATGTTGAACATTATCATGCCACTTGAACAACACAATGTCTGTGGCTGAGCCCATTCACTTGTTTGACATCACAGTGACTTACATCAGCTGGGAACTTGGCCCAGGCTTCTAACACATAATTGTTAAAAATCATCTCCGCAGTATTCCATGCCATCATCTCCACACACACCAGTGTCTGCAAGTCTGCTGATAATACAACATGATTGCTTTTACCTTCAGCTTTAAAGGAATACTTTGTTTCCGGGGGGTTTCCTTTGTTTGTTTCCCAGGTCTTGCCTGGAGTGAAGATGAAGATGCCAGACTCTGGCAGCATTGGGATGACAATGTGCCTGTGCAAGTGAGAGTCAACAGCATGTGATTACAGAAAACTCTCCCCTGGACACCTCCTCCAAGAGCCTCAAAAGTAGTTATAACTTGATTATTAACAACCAGTCCGATACCTGATTTACTTACTTCTTAAGATATGTGTTACATCTGATGAGCGATCATCATTTGTCTTCATTATCTGGCATGTCTAACTATTTTTTCCCAAAACACTGCCTAGAAAAGAGGAGTTGGCTTTTTAGTAGTAGAACTGTATTTCATTCAGACAAGTTTGGGAAGGGCTTGTTTACAACAAGAAAATTGCTGGCATGATGTCAGAGAAGAACTAATTCCTTGCACTGGGGAGCAGTTATCCCCCAATAAATCAATTTTATTCTGGAATTAAGTGCTCACACATGAATCCACTCCTGAATACCCACATGTAATAGCTGCTGCTGCTGCTTAGCTGTGTCAGTCAGTATCCATGGAAGCCAAACCTTGTGCGTTCTTGAAAGCTGCCAGGAAAACTCAGCACTTGACACCTGATTCATACAGCATTTTCCAGCCTGGTGAAAACCAGGTGGTTATTAAGGCTCATACAATTAGCAAGAATCACTTCTTTTATCACACTGATGCAACTCCAAACATTTTTTTAAGTCTCTCCACGTCTCTAACACACTCTTACAAGCTCTGTGTCTAGGTTTACAGGAGACATCCCTAAAACTTCTAATAAGCTCAACATGTTTCCTACATGTGTCCCTTCAAAAGCAGTGGAAAATCACATACGCAAGTATCTGCAAGATCTGGGCAGACTTTATCTCCATGTCCTGTTTAGCATTCCACTGCCTAAGGAGAGGGTCAATGCTTTATAGGGTGCTATGTAAAAGAAAAGCAGCCATCGTAAAACGAAAGTCCTTAAGCTCAACGTTCCCACAGTGGTGGCCTGTGAGGCTAGCGCAGGATTGCAGAGAAGACAAAGGTACTTCAGAGGCACTCAGAGAGGCAGAAAAGTTACTCCAGATAGCTAACACAGAGAAATGTGTTCAAGGAAGAGTTTTCACATTCCCCAGCCATGACCCGTACCTGATGTAATCCGCCTTGCTCGGATTGGTCTTGTTTCTCACAGCTACCTTTGTTTGCATAACAGACTGTTCTGCAACACACAGCAAAAATTATTTGCACACTAAACTAAAGCGCAACTTAATATTTGCTTAAAGCTTCCACTTTATTGTCTGGGCAAGGGCAGTTTCTACCATTGAAGTTAATAGCTAACCCACACCTACACTTTTGCTACCAGAATTTCTAATCGCTCATGCAGCACCCAGAACCAAGAGCAAGCGACACATACTACCTCCACTTAACCTCACAGTGAGCACCAAAACCAGCTCCCTCAAGAAAGCAGTTTCTCCTTTACTTCCAAGAGAAGATATTAAAGTATACGCTACTTCAAATTTGTAAAAAACACTCTCCTGCTTACTTAGATGCTTTCTTTACAGACCACAGCAGGCACAGACTTGGGGGCTGGGATCCTCTGAATCATCCACACTGCGAGCTGGAAACATGTCTGGCACATGCACTTATTTACAGTTACAAAAATAGCACCATGAAAGAAGCAGATGTGTTGAGCACAAAAATTAAACTGAATTAGTTATTTCAGAGATACTGTTTTACACTGTAGAATTTAAGAGAAAAACGCCTTCCTTTTGTACATACACTTGAAAGGCTCGTACTTAAAGAGAACCAAGCATTAAATGCTTAATACTGACACTTGTTGAAATGGTATGATGTAATTCTCCTTTTTATAAAAATGCTACTCTGTCTGCTGCCACATGACATACAGGAACTTCTTAACTCATTTTCATATGGAGATATGAATAGTTAATAGGATCAGTTACAGAATGTGCTCTTCATTTTAAGATCCTGTGTTGACCACAGACCAGCAGCAGCCAGACAGCCTCAATTTCTGAGGTGCAGCAGCTATTTCTATCTTGGAAGTTTCCTAAAATACTACTGAGCTAGAGTGCAACCACTGAACTCTTCTTCATTTCTCATCTAGGCTGGATAAATATTATTAAACTAAACAAAGCTAGTCTTCATCAGCTTCCTTCATCAGTCTCAAATCTCCAGAACAGTTTCAGCATCCAAAGAATTTAGTTTTCATATGCCCAAACGCAATGCATGCAAATGTGTGAGAATTAACCCTCTGGAACTGATGTCTTTTGTTTCACCCTATTACAGCTCCAGCAGAGCAGCGACTGTCCAAGGCTCCCCTCAACACCCAACCTTTTTGCCAATTTAGCCAAGATTTTCATTCAAGAGTCCACAGCAACCCAATGTTTGGCCATCTGACTATTTCACCTGCTAGTTCTCAAGGTCAAAAAGGGCCTTCTAACTGTCAACTGATCCGTGGAAATGGAGTGAAATCATTCACAGTCATTTCATGTCACCAGCAAAGCTGATAACAATAATATCTTTTAGTTATTGTGGCTGACCCAGATCCCAAAGGTGAGTAACAAAAAAAACCCTCACCACCTATTTTACACCTGACCCTACTTAACAACTCTAATCTCAACATGAATAAATTCCAAGCATATCTACCAGCTGAATGACTGCCTTTCATCATACTGGATGTCCTCACCTCCATTGTACTTTCTGTACACGATTGCCACAGCATTTCAAAACGTTACTTCCGTGACTGAAGAAAACACCACTTCCCATACTGTGGGGCCACCACCCAGACCCCTGGGTAGGAAAAGTGGTACCCAGATAAACCAGGGAGAGAGCAACCCCTACTCCTCCTGTGTAGACTGCTGAAGGAATGCTGTCATGCTGAAGTCAAATTTACTGACAGACAAAATAAATAATAAAACTGAAATAATTTTTCAAGTTCAGCTCTCAACCGTCTTTGCTCTGTGTTTATTCTTTCTTTTTTGCCAACTGGGAAATGAAAATCAATGGAGTCAGTTTCACTTTTGTTTATATTTGGTTTCAATTTTATCCTGAAGTTTTGCTTTCATCTTTTTCATGTAACACTATTGGGATTTCAGATCCTGCAGGAAAGCTTTGAGTAATTTAAAAACATGACTCTCCTATCCTGCCTTTTTTCTTACTGTGCAATTATTTGTATTTTAGGTAAACTTTTTAAGATGCTGTCACAATTCTGGAATGTGTCTGGAGTGGGGAACACTTGATTTTGATTTTACAGATTTATACAACACATGCAATTAAATTCAGTAGTTCAGTATTTTCCACTGGATTCAGCTCTCAGTTGCATGGGAAGTATATTTACATGATTCAACAAAATACCTTAGAAAAGCAGTCAGTGCACCAAATGCACAAAAACCCACACCATGCACCAAATGCACGTTATATATACGCATTAAATTCACATGAAGACCTAAACTTACTGCTACCTTAATTTATTCAAGAATTAAGGCATTATCTTTCTTAGATAAAGCTGTAACAGGGTTGCCTGTAATGCTGTCAAGCAACGTCCAGTATCAATAGGAGTATTACACTTTGTCTTCTGTGCACTCATCAAGCTCTTCAAGACACATCAAAATGCAGAACTTAATCACACTTCACACTTTTTATAACGAAACCTATAAGCAATCCTTCCTTTCTTCTGTACTATATCAATGTTAAGCATGTAAGTCTTTAGAAGTACTTAAAATAATTTTACAGCAAAAGGGAAAATGGCTAGACAACATGCACCGTCTAAAACGGACACTTCCAGTTTCGTCACACCTTAACTCCATTCCTAACATCAGATCTGTTGAGAGCTACAAACCAAGTATGCAAAGCTTAGCTGAAAAACTATCAAACCATAACCTGCCCTACTCTTTCAGGGCACAGAATATGGAAATTATTACTTCCAAGCTCCTCCCGAAAGCTAACAACCAGCAACAGCAACAACTGAATGTTAAAATAATTTGAAGTTAGGATTTAGTTCTGCACCTTGGGTGAAACATGCCACGTGCACCAGATTTGCTCCTGGATGCCTGTGTCCAAGGTGCAACAAGATAAAACGTCTACCTTGTTCTAAAGACTGCTGTACATTTTTTGCAATCTGCCCCCAAGTAAACAAAGGGGGTCAGAAGATTTCCAATATACACAAAGCCAGACTTGCAGTGTATTACACACTGAGAAAGCAAACACTACTTTACTGCTTACCACTTCTTTCTTTCCCCCCTAGCTTATTCAAAAAGCAGTAATCTTTTCATCAACTCCCAAGAAACTGAAAACCTATCCAGCACTAACTGGAAGAGCAAGTTTTAAAACTCTTTTGCACTCTATCAATAATAAATGTCTGCTGTACAACATTTTATTCATCCTACACACATCCGATGTTTATATATCTCTACCTATGCATTTGTGCATACACACATACATGCAGACATTAAATTCTTAACATGCATTCCCTTTCACTGTTAATAGCTGTTAATTGCCAATTCCAGTTCTATTTACTGACTAATCTATTTCAATCTTAACACAAGAGTTCACACATAGTCAATACAAGGAAGAACCTTCATACAGTTCCAACAAAACTTCTAAAAAAAAAAAGGGGGGGGGGGAGAATTACTTAATTACACGGAATTATTATTTCCATAATGTTATCCATACATGAGGAATATGCAACTTAATAAATCTCTTCCTCTCATTCACTGTACCATTTGGCTTGCTTATTTCTTGTTTTGCTTTTGCACTTGTGATTTGAAAGGACAAACTAGAAAATGTTTTACACTAATCACAGTTTATAGCACCATAAGCTACAATAAAATTTCTGTAAACACTATCTTATGGTTTATGCCCTCAATATCACAGTCACGGTAGGCCTTTGAAAAATAGGATTTCAAAAGGGCAATCTTTACAAACGAGTTGCAGAGATAAGTAAGAGTAATGTGTGATTAGTTTTACTTCTTTACCTACAGATGGACCGTGACTTTCAATGTGAGATCCACAAAATATAAACAGAGGTTCTAATCCTGCAAATATCAGAGAAATCTTGCTGGGGTACCACTCCCATGCACTCCCATGCATAGAGGACACACTTAACCTGACTGTAAATTGTGTCAGGTTAATAAGTCCAAGGATAACAAGCACAGATTAAACAGGATCGCCATAGAAACGGGTTTTTTGCTGCAAGTTTCGTAAGATCTTATGCCACAAGATTCACATAACAAAGGGCAATTCCCGGTCTGATTTCTCAATGTTATCTGCAAACGGACCGTAGCTTATGCTCCTCATTGATTTGTCTGCAGTTTTCAGTAATAATTCTTAATCAGCATCTGCAGTAATTCTTTGTGAGCAGTCAGTGCCCAAAACTTGATACTGAACTGTTCTGACTGCTAAGCTGCACAGCAAGTTTTTCTCCCACAGACCGCCTAATCATTCGTGAACCCACATAAACTCCCAACACGCAGGCAGTGGCCATGAGCACTGCAATTTATTAATGGTAGGACAAACACCTCCTGTTGTTTTGAAGCTGCCCCCAAATTGCTTTACTTGGGCCGTGTTTATCTTATCTGTTCTGTAACCTATTCACTTTATTCATGACACTAGTGATTTTAAAGAACATCCCCACATTCTCTTCAGTCACTTCTTTTCCAAGCTACTTACCCTTTTACAAAAGCTCTTTCTTATGCTTGATCATCTTTGATGACCTTCTCTGTAGCTCATAAAATTTCACTACAACCTTTTTGTGATGGGGAACAAAAATTGTTAACCCTACTCAAGAGAGGGGAGGAACATGGATTTATAGTGGCATGACGGTGTTTTCCATTTGGTTTTTTTACTCCTTCCTAGTAACTCCTAACCTGCCCTCTCCCTTCTTAGCCACTCCTGAGCACAGACATTATCTGTGGATTACCTGGGTAGTATGATCTCTTCCTGAGTAAAAGTCCTTATGTACAGAAAGTGAAGATTTGCATTCCCTTCCATGTGTGTTACACTTACATTGACATGTGCTGAATTTCACCTGCAAACTTACATCTGGACTTTCAAGTATGAGATCCTTCTACAGCCTTTGTGGTTCAGGCTTTCAGGATTTTTATTCTCCTAATGAGTTAATACAACCAACAAATGTGTCACATCACCGCCTATCCCTTCCTCCATCCACTGAAGGCACAGACCCTGGGCAGACTTTGGAGGGGACAACCAGAACTGAGCAAACTGACCATGACCATACCACCCAGAGCAATCTGATCCCACTTTGAAACTGGCTCTGCTCTAAGAAGGACTGTATAAAACGGACCCCAACAACAGCTCAGCAATGCCTTTAGAGAACTCCAGAAGACTCCCCACACACTCAACAAAAGCCAGGTCTAGTCTACGTCAATGTATTATGTTTATACCTGTATCCACAAATCCCATTCACTAATCCCTGGCGAACAAACAAGCACAAAAATAATGACACTCTGAAGTTCTCAGCCTTTCTGGGAACCTTGAAAGCCTGACAACTCATTTGTCACCTTCTATTCCCAGAGCACCAAGGCAAGCCTATGCAACAAGTTACGCACAACAGGCAATGCATCAGAAATTTTGTACGTTAAGTTCCTTCAAAACTGTTCAACAAGTATCGCGTGGCATCTACTTCATCCTTCTCAATGGTTCATTCTGATACCCACTCTTACAGACACTTCAGTCTGGGAGAAATGCTCCAAAAGGCTCACCTCTTGAAACAGTAAAAAGCCTCCTGCAAAGGAATCTCCTTTAACTCTGCCTCAGTGAAGCAATGGCCAAAAACTTGTTTCTCTCTTCTGCTATGACTTTATCTTCCTTGGGCACTCCATGTACGCAAGGATCACATATCAGCAGGCTTCCTGCTTTTGATGCATTTCAAAGAGGATTTACTAATTGTTTTCACACCTTTAGCAACTTGTTCCAAGACTCTTTTTGGCCTACCTCACTGTGTCTAACACAGACTTTATGTTCTTTTCCACCTTTCCCATTTGGAGCTTGAACTTCTGAAAGATATCTTTTTATTTCTAATGAGCTCCTTTATTTTGCTTGTCAGCCTGCTCAGCTCTTTTGGTATTTCTGACAGATGCCATGCAATTGCTTTGAGCTTTTACTACAACAATTTTGAAGAATTACACACCACCTGCCAGTACTTTACACTTTTGGCTGCCTCTCCCCATTTTATTTCTTTTTTTTCTTCACTTTATGAACATTTACTTCAGAAAATTAAACACTGCCACAACCACCCTTGCCATTACTGCCCCCAAAGCAACACTGAGTCCAAGCACATTATGATCACTGTCACACCACAGCTGGCTGGCATTTTCAACATAAAATTCTGAATGTAATTCTTGCTGGCCAGGACCTTGTCCAGAGTTGCTACCCACAGAGTACACTTACAAGCTACACCTAGGAACTAGGTTTTTCTGGCATCTAAAAAGTTAGTACCTTGGGAAATTCCATGTTGGAGCATGACACAATCTAGGTAGGGGCACCTACCATGGGAAGCCTCCCATTATCATCATATTTCCCACTTTTTTAGTTTCTCTACTCTCCTTTAATGTATGACAATCGCTGTCAGCACCTTGATTGGGCAAACAGTCCTATAGGCCCTAATCTCCACTCTTCCTATACAGGCCTAGAACATTAATTCATGAGATCCTGTGCTACTTCCCCAAACAGTTATTTCCTCTTTAACAAAAAGTATCTCACCCTATGCATGTGCAAGCCACTCTGTCCTCTCTCTGCCATTTGTAGTCCATCTCTACGATATCTGAGCTTCTGCAAAGTTTCTAATACTCCACGTATGGTGATGTTTAATACAAGTTTTAATACCCAATGCTCCTATTCAGAGAGGATGTGTCATGGTAAACTTTATGTTCTTCACCTGTCAGCTTTTCCCTACCATTTGCTTTTAAACTTATAATAATATACACATAGTATATATAAATATATGTTTTAATTTAAGGTGTACATAGCCTGGGTGTGTGGTGCTTTAATGCTAATCAAAAAAAAAAAAAAAAAGAAAATTGATGTAAAGCCCATTCTTCTGATGTGTACTCTCCCCTCTTCCTAGACCAAAAAAATTTCCATCTCCTCTTGAATCTTAGCTCCTTTTTTCTGCAACATTTTGTCAACTGCTCATTAAGACTCTGCTGCTTTCTAACTCCACCTGGTCCCATATAGCAAAGACCTCCACTCATCAAAGACTACAGTCTTTAACCCTCCTTCCTACCAGCATGTACGTTACCTCTCATACCTCTTGGCTACCCTTTTCCATGTAAGGTGGCCTGTGATGAATAGCTCTCCTCCAGAGGTAGACCTGACATCTTTTGAAATCTGTTACTCTGTAGTAAGCAAGTAACCAGGTGGCACTGCAAAGATACCAGTAAAATCTAAAGGCTAATCCTCCAGCTACCTCTGCTGAGCAGCTGGGACCCCCAGCCTCAGAGGGGCAACACCAGGGTCGGCAGACTGACACCTCCCCATGCCTGCGCCCAGCTGAAGAACTGCAGTGTGGCATATGACCACAACAAAGTGATACCACGTTAAAGGAGTTACTCAGACCTCCCACCGCCATTTACAAGTGAAAAGGAGCCGCTGCACACAAGGAGCAGGTATAGCAAGTCGCGATGGGGCATTATCAACAGGGGCCAGAGGACACTAACGTTGCCAAAGGGGCTGGTGGTACAGAAAGACAGATTCAGACAGAAGCCATCTGCCTTGCAGATCAGTTCTGCTGCTTTTATAATTTTGTCATTTTTGTTTCCGTATTAGGGTGAATTTAAATGTTCTTGCTCCACTAAACTCTCTTTTTATGGCGCTAACTCAGGCATTCTGCAAAGGTTATTATCTGCAAACCATTAAGACTTGAATAACTATCAACTTAAACACGCTGTATTTCATCTCCAGAAACACAGGCTGTAGTTTACAACTGCTCCTACTGTTCAACAGTCTGCAAGACCTTAGCTTGGTGAGCTGGGCTATAAATTATAACCATACGCTAACCGGGAGCAAAGTTCTGCACTCTGAAATTCCTTTATCCGAGCTCTGTGTCTAAATAACAAATAAGCTTCAAACACTCAGCAGTTTAGGCGCTCACACTAATCTAAATCGGAATTAAAGACCCAAACACCTCCGGGAACCTGAGCCGAGGGATCAAATCCTTCAAGCACTTGCAGCTTTGCCCCCAGACATTGCGAGATGCGTTGCGAGACGCTTGGAATTTGGCCCTCCGTACTACACACAACGAAACCCCTGTCCATGGACGTCCTCCGGGGGAAGACGTGCAGGGCTGGGCCCTCCGCTTGCTGGCGCGGAGCAGAGCAGCCACGCAGCGAGCGCGTACACACACACAAACCAGGCTGTTCCTGCAAAAAGCAGAATGGAGAATGCGGCTCAGGGCTGTGAACGAGGCACTTGCAAAGGCCGGATTCACTGGGACCACACGGGGCGGGGGACAGAAAGGCTCGCTTCCTAGAGGCGTGTTTACTTTCCGATGCAGACGCAGAGGCGGAAAGGCCTCTGCACAGAAGCGAGGAAGCACCACCGCCCATCAGCCTGCCCTGTGCAGCGCTCCGCAGGACTTCCTCCTTCCGCCGCTCCCACACGGCCCACCCGCGGCGGCCCGACCGCCCCTCAAGCCCCGCTCCATGTTGCGCGAACCTCCCTCTGCTGCCGTTCCCTCACTGGGGCAGGCACACCCCCCTCCTCCCCACAGCGGGGCACCTCAGCCGCCATCGGGGGCCCTAACCCGCTAGAGACCGGACGGGGAGAAGGGGAGGCCCCGCCCGCCGCTTGTGTAACGGGCCGTCCGCGGGGCGGGGAAGGGCTCGCCGAGGCACCGCCCCCCCCAGCGGCCCCGAGCACCCGCGGGGGCAGCGCCCCCCCCCCCCCCCCCCGCAACACGACCCCCGCCCGCAGCCCCGCTGCGCCGCCGCTGCCCCGCTCCTTACCGGGGACACCGGCAGCCTCCGCGCCCGCAAGAAGTGCCGGGGCCCCCGGCCCAGCCCGCGCCGCGCCCCGGCCCTCCAGGATCCAGCGCCCCCGCCTTTGTCTGCGGCCGCAGCTCCCCACCCGGGGGTGGCGGGGATCCCGCTCCATCTGCGCCGAAACCCGCCGCCCTCCCGCTACTTGCTCCCCGCCGCCCCTTCCTAAAGGCAGCGGCGGAACAGGGCTCGGCCGCGGCCGCTGCAGCCCGACCTTTTGTTTTTAAACCGATGCGCATCTGCCCGGGAGCCCCGCACGCGAAAACAGCGGCGATGCGAACCGGAACAAGAACAGGGACGAGATGAAAAATCAAACACGCAAGAAAAAAAAGAAAAACATAACCCAATTAAAAATTACCTTGCCGGCCCGTCTTCGCGGCCCTTGTATAATTCCTCAAGGTTACCGCCGTTGCCAGGGGACGCGAAATGGAAATGAAAACAGGCGCTGAGCAATCGCGGGAGTAAAACTAAAAGTTAACTGCCTCCGCCCGGGCGGAGAGCGGGGCAGACCGAAAGCAAAACAAGGAGAGGAAGCGGCGAGGCCGCCGGCGCTTGGAAATCCCCCCGCCTCTCCGCCGGGCCGGGCCGGCCGCGCAGGCGGCGGGGGCAGGGCTGCGGCAGCGGGCGCGGAAGCGCGCTGCGCCCGTCACCGGCACGGCGCGGCACGGCGCGGCACGGCGAGGACCAGCGCTCCCCCCAGCCGGTTATCCCTGTTATCCCCTTCCGCCCTGCGCCCCCTCTGTCCCGGGGCGCCCCGTTTCGGCGCTGGGTGATTTCGGTGCTAAAGGCTCTCTGGTGCTGCTGCGGCGGCTCCTACAGCATCTTTAAATATTTTGAATCCAAGGTCTGGCTTGCGTGTGGAAATCTTGGGTTCTATTCATAGCTTGGCTTGTGACTGAAATAACTCTCATGGTCAGCTCTAAACAAGCCCGGGGCTGCGGGCGGGTGGTGAGGAGGGATGTCAGCCCCAGCCCCACGTCCCATTCAGACTGGGATGGCTCCGAGCAGCGGGGAGTGAGCGGGCTTTATCCTGGGATGCACAAGCCCATAGCCCAGAGCAGGCTTTCCCGGAGATCTCGGGGAATCCCTGCAGCTTAGCTCCCCAAGCACTAGCGACATCACTCCTTGCGTCCCTCTCCCCCCCTTGCTGAGGTGGGAGTCGTGGTCTCAGACTGGCACATACGCGTGCTGGGTCTGCTGTTGCCTTTAGAAAATGACTCTGTGACAGTCCTGCAACGAGGACAATTTCAGACCAGGTCCTTTGAACTCAGCAGTCTCAAGCAGCTGGATTCCTTCAAGAGATACCTCTTAAATTTTAACAGATTTTGCAAACTGCTGTTGGTCATGGAGTCTATGTAGAGACCAAGAGTATTCTGCAAACAACAGCATATAAAATCAACTGAGGAGAGGCTGCAATACATCGTGCCTAACCTTACCCACTAGATGATGAAAGAAAGTCCCCAAGCACTGGGGGGTTGAGAGAGGAGGGCCACGAGGATGATCAGGGGACTGGAGCACCTCCCATATGAAGATAGGCAGAGAAAGTTGGGACTGTTCAGCCTGGAGAAGAGAAGGCTGTGTGGAGACCTCAGAGCAGCCTTCCAGTATCTGAAGGGGGCCTATAGGGATGCTGGGGAGGGACTCTTCATTAGGGACTGTAGTGATAGGACAAGGGGTAACGGGTTCAGACTTAAACAGGGGAAGTTTAGATTGGATATGAGGAAGAAATTCTTTCCTGTGAGGGTGTTGAGGCACTGGAATGGGTTGCCCAGGGAAGTTGTGAATGCTCCATCACTGGCGGTGTTCAAGGCCGGGTTGGACAGAGCCTTGGGTGACATGGTTTAGTGTGAGGTGTCCCTGCCCATGGCAGGGGGTTTGGAACTGTATGATCTTAAGGTCCTTTCCCACCTTACCTATTTTATGATTCTATGAGATATGAAATGTAGTCATTACAGAAGATTGTACGTAGAGGGGGGAGAGAGAGGTGTACACTTCTCACACATGCTATATATGTGCTATAAGTATGTACATACATCTATTCAGGTAAAGAAGCAGTACAGGTACATGTGTGGATGCATGAAGCACAGCCATCAGCAGTAGGAGGAATGCTGGCACACAAGGAGCTTGTGCCTGCGGGTGGATAAGGAGCGGTCTTGCTCTCCAGCGGGATGGCAAATGGACACGGAGCTGTTCCGCAGGTGCTGGGTGCTGAGAACCCTCTGTGGTGGCAGCCCTGAACATGCAGAGGACACCAAGCTAGGTGATGGGGTGGGGAGTCCACCCCTGTGGGTGATGAGTCCTCTTGTTCCAGAGAGTGCTCTTCTTGCACTGAGGAGAACACAAACACAGAATAATTTATACTGGAAGGGAGTCACGAATGTCAGGAACCCACCACCTTCCAAAAAATGCTAGGGTCTAGCAGGTGTCTATGGTCCCTGAGTGCACCAGTGAAGTAATAAAGGGCAGAGGTTTGGAAGCAAGATGTAGGGTGCTAGACAGGACAGTAAAATCAAGCATCTCCAAAACTTCTCCAGAAACACTCACAGCAGGATGCAGAGGTCCACACCAGTGGAGAAGGACACAGGTCCCCAGAGCAGCTGCGAAGGAGCAGCAAGGAAGGGTCATGTTCGCATGGTAGATACTCCCAGATACATCCAGAACAGTAGAGAAGAGGGACTGATTTCCACGAAGCCTCAGTGGAATGAGGGTGAGGGACCTGGGACACCTGGCTCAGGACTGGCACATTGACTAAATAGATGTTTTGTGAGAGGAGATAATCAGCAGGACATGGTAGTGACAGGACATGGCTTGTACAGGAGGGTCAGACTAGGCTGCGGCTGGAGGGAAAGGGGCCATACGCTCCATGCCAGAAATCGGATCAGTTAACTCCAGCAACTGAAGCCAAATTTTTATACACCTAAGTCTAACTAGGAAAACAGTAAGTATTAAGATGGTATCAATGAGTCTGACCAGGGTGGAGGCAGTTACTATGCCAGGTGTGATTAGAGAGCAGGAAAGTGATGGAGAGCGAGAAATCTCTAACCAGCTTGTTCCCATTCAGAAATAATACCTTGTAGTCATAACAACTCCATGGAAGGATTGGTTTGGTGCTCTTGTACTGTCACAAAGCTGGTGGGCCATGCCAGGACAGAGTGCAATGGAGGACATGGGGAGGGCTACAGAGTGCCCACCTCCAGCAACTCTGGCCCAAATGTGACAGAAATTAAAAAGATCCAGAGAAGAGCAACAAAGATAATTAAAAATATGGAGAGACCTTGGTGTTAGTTTAGAGTGCTTCAAGGATGCAAGTGATCAGGATTATTTAGGATGGAGCAGGGATAACCAACAGAAAACAGGCAGATAGGAGGGAACATACAATCATGAAGTAGAGAAGAGTAGGGCTGAATTATTTCTTTTCTAATATAAGAACTAGAAAGCATCAAGTGAAACTAGCAGATGGCAGACTTAAAGCAAACAGGAGGAGGTGGATTTTCATTTAGCAGATAGTTAAACAGTAGGACATCCTGCTTTGAGGTGCCAAAAGTTCACAGGGGATCCATAAAAGCACCCGTACGCATTCACAGAAGAAAAAAACCTCATGAGGGTTAAAGGTAAAGACACCAACTCTGCCTCAAGCAGCCCCCTAAGCCACAAATTTCTAGGGGATAGAAGCTGTTCAGATGATGCCCTTGTTCTAAGCCTGGAAAAAGGACTGACTGGGAATGCCTGCAAATGGCTCAGGACCAGGCAAAGTGCTCAGTGCTGCTCCAAAACCTCCTTCCACTCAATGGGAAGAGCAGCTGGGGCTGGCTTTTACAATGCTGTTGTCATTTCTAGTATGTGCTTTTAATTTGTTTACAGAATAAGCCAGCTGTGAAAAAGACTGTAGTTTATGTATCAGCAAATATTGTGGGGGTAAAAATGCTTGCAGCCATATTAATAATTTAATATCGTGCTCAGAGGACTGTTTATTCACAAAGTGGCAATGCCGTGAATGACATTAATTGGTTTTGGTCAAATAAAACACAGTTGGCTTCCTTGAGAAAGACTAGCCAAACCACTGAGCAGAATCTGCAACTTGCTCTTGCCATTTCTTCCCATTGCCTTCAGCAAATCTCATCAGCCACGTTCAAGGATCTCTATGGGGCATATTCAAGGCATTAACAAAGGCATTTCCTTCCAGGCCTTCTAGTATTACACGTTCACAGGATATATATACCAGAAGTTGAATCTTCTGTTGTGATTCTCTTTTTTTTTGATGTTGAAAGGTAAAGGGAATGGGCAGCTTTAGTTTTCTAAACTTTCAGCGGTGATTCATTCCCTCCAAAATGAGACTATTACCTCGAGTGGCTTTGCTGTTTCAGTAAGACCTCGCGGCTTTAACATCAGAAAAATTTAACCCATAAGCATCAAATATTCACAGCTTTTTCTCTGCAGAATCGCAAAAGTTTGCAACTTTTTAAATCACCTTCCTTTGGGATCCAGCTACTGGAATCGGTTGTTTCCATTAGCATCCTGCCTTTCCTTCACAAAAGAGTCACTATTCTGGCCTGGCCTGAATTTCTGTGAGAAAAACTTGAAACTGGGAATCCTTTAACTTCCAGAAGGTAAATAAGCCATGCAGCTTATTTTGAAAGTTTAATAATGTTTTTGAAAAGCTTAACAATATTTATGAGTTTTTCTCTTGTTGTGGGGCTTCATCCTGTCTTTTCGTGGAGCTGACTATACCGTCACTTTGGTTCTCAATTACTAACAGAAAGGTAGTTTTTGGATTACTAGTCCCATCTGCTGACTGCCCGCCTGCATGCAGTCTGGGAGCACCAATCTGTAGGGAGCTTCTCCACAGCCTCTGCACACTCAACTGATTGTCCTCCCAAAGAAGGAGCAGACGCAGCTTCTTCTGAATACACTGACCTAAGTGAAGCTGAGCTGCTCTGTTCGCCTTTTGGTGCTAGCCCATCCAGTCCAGCAAGTTCGTGTTCTGAAAGGCAGCAGCTGGCCCTGCTGAGCTGTTTCTGGAGCGCAGCTCACCCATGATTCACGTCTCCTGCAGCCCATCTTGCTGCACTTCTCTCTTGACAAGTCATCTCTGTCGCTCTTGGCCGTTGCTCAGCTCTCAGGTTTGCTAAGCCCATGTAACCAAGGAGAGGCTCTTTCAGAGGCAGCATGGGGGCTGAACAAGAAACCTGTCATGTCGTAGTAAAAGCCGACATCACTTCTAAGTCATCAATTCCCAGAATTTTCTATCGCTACTAAGGTCTTGATGGGGTTGCCAGGGTATCAATGGGGCATGTTTCCCAGGAAACTGCCTTTGGGGAACGCCACCGGAAAGATGTTGAGTTGGTATTTGAGTGCAAGGGATCTCAAACCCCTGGACAGGGTTGCTTTAAAAGAAAGAGGTGTGGGAGGGGAGGGAGGAGGAAAGCTGTTGGCTATTAATAGAGAATACGAGTAGGAGCTTTATTTTGAATGGCTTCTTTAATTAGTGCCATGCAGTGCAGAAGCAGGGCTCACAATGCATTCTACTCGCTGACTTGCCAAGCACAGATCAGAGAGAGGCAGACAGATAAAAGCCATCTCCATGCAGGGCTGAGCTAAAATGCCCATATCAGAAAATGATCAGGAGATTAATCACTGTTGATCTTCAGAGGGATGGTCTCTGGATGTAGGCTGGTGGAGTCAGTGCAGCTCAGGCTCAGGAAATGGAAGTTACCTTCCCAGCCTCACCTGCCCTCCGTGAGGTTTCCCCGCTACTCTTATTCTCTCAGGCTGTGTCTTTTATGTCTGTGTGGACGACAGGCTCCCTGAGATAACAGCTGTCTCATCTTACTCAGTCTTGCACAGTGTCTGGCGCAAACATGTCTCCATTTCTCAGGAGCCCTGCTTTCATTCAGTGCTAGAAGAAATAATAGTGCTCCTTACAGCAGTTCTCCAGTAGCTCGATTTATTTGTATTTGTGTTTTCTGTATCTCAAGGAAATAAACAACAACCAGAAGCAGCTATTTAGGTGATTTAAAGCTGGGATAAGGCTTGCTTCCTTAGCTCTGTAAGACATGGCATGATACCTAGACCCATGAACCCAAATGGACTCAATTGTACATTATATTAGTGGGACTGTTTTGAAAAACACAACTCAGGTGCCTGTGGTTACTATTTGCCCGTTTGCACCTTGCTTTAAACAATTATGTGTGGGATGAGATGAAATCATGAGATGAAATATCTTCTTCTAATGAAAGCAGAGAGGAGTTCTCCACAGGTATGCATGTTATGGTGCTGATAAGCAGCAAGAAGCCCTGCAGGGAAGTTTGAGTACGCAGATACCAGAGGCAAGGGCAGACAGCTGCCAGGCTGAGGCAGTGCTCCTCCTTTCCCAGTAAAGCAGTTCTATGGGAATGCTGACTCACCTGCTCACTGTATAATAGAGGTGGAGACAAAACAATTATATGTAATTTCACTGCATTTGTTTTCCACCATTTCGCTTGTGGAGTGGATCTGGCTGAAAAGTCGAGAGTTCTCTGTGTGGGAAAGCCTTATAAAATTGCACCTTGGGCTAGATACGTAAAAGCCTGATAAGCAGGTATCAACAGTTCCCAGTCAGCTTCAATGAAGTGTAATGTTTCATTGTTTGGCAAGCCACTGCTTAATGCTCGTAAACCAGTTGTAAATAGTTTGTGGAACACTTGCAGAGAACATATACACAAAAGCTGTTAGCAGCTCTGCTGGTGGTGTTTGCACAGGCTTCCCTCTTTCTTCCTGCTGAGTATTTAAAGTTTGCATCACATTATCTCCCTTCTTTTCCCAATCAGGGGAATCTTGTTCCTTGAGAAGAACAATTTAGCCCATCTGCCAATACTCACTGGGCTGCAGGTGCTCGTCCATGGCCCATTGTCCATAGTGGTATGAATTTTAGCCCCTGTCTCTCTCATCAGCATCATCTCTCTCACTTCTCCAAGCAGAAAGTCACAGCCTGGCTCACTGAACAGCTTCTCCCCCATGACCAAAGCTAAATGCTGCTTCATTACATGGTTTCATATGCAAAAGGGAACAAACACTGAAGGTAGCTCTGAGAAGATGAGACAATTGTCCCATCTGATTGCTCATGTCAAGCACTTCAACTTCACTGTTCCTCTTCTATCCCTTGACCTTACAGCACATCTAAACCAGAATATCAGTATAAAAAAGAGAAGATCAGGATGCACTATTGTTTTTCTCCTTAAGTCACAGGCTCTGGGTTGTGGTATTCCTGATGGGCTGAGGGCACTAAGAAAGGTGAAAGAAGACAGGTTGCTCAAAATGTCCCTTTCTCCCACCTTATTAGTGGTGCTGGTGAAAGACATGGCCTCTCTCTAAAAGCCCAGCCCTGAGAGGTTGCTCCTCATCTCATCTCCCACCTCCCACCAGAACTCGGATGCTGTTGCTTGCACACAAAGCTGACGGTTATTTTGCTAACCTAAGGAAATGCCTTGAAGGACAAAAGCCACAGGGCTTAGAGGGTTCGTTGGGGTGTCCATCATCACAAGGCTCCTGTCCATAGGCCATCTCTGTTATTCCATGTTTATGGTAAACTGGGAATAGCAGAGGTGCAGCCCTGACCCAACATGGCTGTCCTAATTTTGGCAGGCCAAAGCCATCTAATCCTGCCTGGAAATTAAACCCCCAGAATGCTGCAAGGCGCAATGCATTGCCAGGAACTCCAGCTAAGGTGGGGCACGCTGGTGAGACCTCACTGCCCATCAAGATGCTGGTGAGGTTAGCAGGGCTGCCTGTGCCTTAAAACAACACTGAAAATCCAGGGAAAAATTCCTTGATGGTTTGTTTTTTTTTTTGCCCCTTCATCTCACTTCAATCTCATTAGATCCAAGTTTCCGTTTTCCCATTTCCCAATCAAAATCCCTGTGGGCTCTCAGTGGGTTGAGTTTTGTTGTGTCCATGCTACTGTCTCCTGGATGGCTCTGCAAGACGTGGAGTAAAGGTAGCTTGGAAATGGGTGGCACCTGCAGTGCTGTTGACTCGGCGCCTGCAATCAGTACTCAGGGTATTTTGCAACATTTAGCAAGATGGCAAAACAAAGGATCCTCTGTTCTAGAAAGGAGGTAAATGGTGATCTCCACTGCCGACACCTTATCTCCTGCAGTTACGCAGAGATCAGGACACAGCCATGAACATGGAGCCTCAGAGAGGGGAGGCTTTCCTCTGTATTTCTGCACTTTTTCAGCTCATACCTTTGTGTTCCAGAGGTCTGTGACATTTTGCTTGGATCTTCGCAGGGCCCTTGCACAGGACGGCCTTCTCACTCAGTGCCAGCGTCTGCATGTACGGCTCTGCTGCAATCTCGTTTCTCAGCTTAAGCTTGATACTACCGTGGTATTATTCCCCTATTATCATGATTCAGCTGCACATCTGATTATAAGCAATATGGCTTTTTTACCCTGAGGAAAGCCACTGGATGAACTGGCTCCCCTGTGAAGCTCCCCAATGCTTTGTGCTTGTGATGTAAATGTTAGATAGCAAAACAAAGGTGGTTGGTTTACTGGGATTATTGTCAACCCTGTGAAACGTAGAGTGGGGTTTATTTTTGAATCACCTCCGTTAATAAAACGAATGACTCCTAGAAGGTCGTGCTCTCTTTGCACTGCTTTCACTCTGCTTCGCTGTACTCAGGTTCTAACACCGCATCAATATCTGGGGTGCTGAAGCCCCACTTGATAATCAGTGCAAGAACAAATCACCCATGGCAGCTGTCACTGTCTCTTTTCAGCAGAGAGGATAACATGTGCACAGGAGTCAATTGTTCCAATGAGGGTTTTGATTTTGCTTTTATTGCTGTTTTTCAGTCAGCTTTCCCAAAGAAAAGAGGCCGTGTTTTGTCAATGCCTCTTATCGCTGGCCCTCACCATCCCCACTGCCTCTGTGGTCTGCTGCCTGGAGAAGTAGGTACAGAGGAGCTGCCTTGCTGGGAGCCAGGACTGTACAAAGCACCCAGAAAGCCGTGAAGGGAGCTCACCCTTTGTACACGTGGCATGAAAGGAACATAAACAGGAAGCATAAAGCCACAGGAAATTCGACGACAGACGTTTCACTGTTCATAGAAGCATTATTTTTACTAGCTCTATTGCCTTGCTTTGTATCAGTAAAGAGCATTCATTTTCTCACTCTGCTCAGACCTTGGGAAGGAAAATATGGTTCCTTCGGGTTATGGACTGCTTTTACAACCTGGTAATGCTGAGCCCTAAAAATTCTCAGCAAGGGATGCTGAAGTCCTGCCATAGGGGCACAGCACCAGGCAGAACTTGGGAAGACTGGATCAATGGTAATATTGTGTTGACTTAAATGGGTTTATAGAGCTTGGCATCTGTGAAAGTTGCTGCTGTTATGTTGCGCATGAATTCAAGTATCGGCAATAAGACATCTCTCAGTTGCTCTGTATGTTTCAGTCACCAGGAAAAGGCTGATAATTACTCCTTAGTTTAAAGTAAGGGGAAGAAAATAATGTGCTTTGTAGCTTCTCCAAGAGCACTCGTCTGAATCCTTCAGAACATTGTTTTTGATGCTTTTCTCATCAAAATTCTCCCATCTATGAATTACACAGATGAGCAGTTTTTCTTCCCAAATCTCCCAGCTTTCAGCAGTGAATGAGGGATGCTTCACACTGGTCTCTTCCTCTCGTCCTGACACACTTCTTGGGGATTACTTCATCCACAGACACAAACCTGACTCCATTCCCTGTGCTGCTGACAGATGGATCCACTCCCTGCTCTAACACTATTCTCCTTTCAAACTAAAATCCAGGTGGCCCTGAGAGGCAGGACAGAGAGAAACCTGCAGCTTCCAGGTCCATCTGTTCTCACTAATACCTGTCTGTAGATCTGCCTGCACTGTGAGCTGGTGGGGACCAGCATGGGGGTACCTCAGAGCCACTGCAGTTGGGGATGCTGGCAGAGCTCACCTTACCTACACATTCACCTGCAAAGTATCCCATGGCCTGGCCTTTCCAGGGCTGGATACATGGATACTGCAGCTACGGTTCTTGCTCAAGAGCTCCACGTTTTGGCCGCCACCAGTACTCTTCTGGGGCCTTACACAGGTGGTTTTCCCCATGGACAGCAGCTTCCTGGAGGTGATTGTCCTGATGGCTTTCCCAGCCCTCCACTGGTTATCAACCTGTTCCTCTTGCATCTTCTGCTGCTTCGCCTGTTCTCTTCCTGAACACAGATTTCTGACACAGCCTGCTTGTCTTTGCTTTCAAGGCCATTCCTTGTCCCCCATTGCCCACCAAAGCCATCCTTGCCCTGCTGTCCAACAAGCACTCCTCTGTTTCCTTCCCAGCTGCCCTCCTGTTTGGATAATACTCTAAAGCAGCATCCTGCTCAGCTCCTGACATCTCTCCAATTTATCCTTCAAACTTCACAGCAACTGCAGAAAGACCCACAGCAGGTTGATACCACTGCCTTTTACACTATCCAGCACCATCTCCTTGCCTCCTTTTTCTGCCTCACTTGACCTGCTTGCACGTTCCTTTCTTGTCTTTGCTTATGAAGCTTTTGAGGTTGTGAAGTTTGGGGCTTTCCAGGTGGCAGTGGCTTTCCTCCACTCACCAAGGCAGCACAGGTCTGGCAGCAGCTCCTGCCCAAACTTGTGGCTGATGCAACCACTGTACCATAGGATACAACCACAGCCATTCCAGGGGACATTCTGTGCCCATCTCACGGTGCTGCCACAGCTCTCGGCTAGAGCAGGTGCCCTGACCTCCTGGGTCACCCACCTCTTGCACTTCTTTCCCCACCTCCTTTTCCTCCTCTTTCTCCCAAGCTCCATCACACATGCGGCTGTCTGAACACGAATTAGCGCTGATGGTTCAGCTGGCACTTTTTAGTTCTGCCATTCAGGGCATTCCCCTAAGTTTTAGGGTTTTGCTGGTTCCCTCACCACAACTGTCCTCCCTCCTCCTCAATTTTCTCTGCCCCCTGTCCTGTTTCCCCTTGTCCCTCACCCCAGTTTTGTAAGCCAGGCTGCTTCCTCCTTCCCCCCTCCCTGGGACCATTTGTTGAGCCACTTCCCCTTTTTCAGGCCTGCCATGCAGCCGTAGATGATGAGGGTGTAGCATCCCGGGCACACACTGGAGTAACCCTCTGCTTTGAACTGCCTGCCACAGCACATTTTAATCTCATCGACAACTGCACAAACTATTTATAATCAGCTCTCTGATTACATTCCTAAGGTCAACTTCCAAGTTAAAAGGGAGTAGCTGATACACTTCTACAAAGCTCTTCTGCTCCAGGGGTTTCCAGAGCTGCTGGGCACTATTGAAAGGCTGCAGCCAAAGGTGCCACCTCCCTCTTGGGTCTCCCACCTCGCTGCTGCCGCTCTCACATCCCCCTCTCCTCCCTGCTCCCTCCCACAGAGGTACCTTTGGGAAAAACTGGTCAAAAAGTGCCTTCATTTGATCAAAAGAAGCCCCAGCAGGTCAAGCCTGCACACCATAGTCCACAGCAGGGTCTCCCCAGCTCATCTAGCCTGCATCTGGCCCCAGGGCATACAGCATCACAGCACCCAGCTGGGGACCATGGGCATAGGTGATGCTCGGAGGTCTCCTGTTGCTCCCTGCTGCTGGGGGTTTCAGCAGTAGGCGGCTGCTGTCCTGTTGTCATCACAGAGCCTTGTCACTCTGGGCAGCTAAACCACTTGTCATTTTGTAACTGGTTTCAGCACAGCCAAACCCCACTCCTTCCATCACTTTCTTACAAAGGGAAGACAGTGCCACACTTCGGGCTCAACTACAGAAACCCGGAGTCCTGCAGACCCCTAAGCCCTGTGGAGAACTGGCCCTCAGATCTACAGAGAGACCAGGACTCCCCACTACAGCATCTTGCTGGCCAGTGAGGCTTATACATCACATACAACCCCTAGGAGGATTACAGGCATGACATATGGGGAAGAGTCTGGTTTTCATTTCACTCCTAGATACATTTGCTCAGTACAAGCAGCAACTACTAAGCGTAACGCAAGAGTAGTGGTACCAGCTCCTAGTGTGCCACTGGAGGCTCATTAAAGCTGATTCCTGCTTCTGAGGCTTTTCCCATCTTCCATAGATCTCAGGAGACATTTTTATCATAATAGATGTAATCTTGTAATTTTATATAGACCCTATCCTGGGCAAGAAAAGGTTAACCAAGAATGATGGACTCCTGAGTGGACCTGTGTCTGCCTTCCTATGTCAAGCCTGAAGGGCAAAGAGACCACAGCTCACTTGGGGTTATTTACTGCCTTCCTGAGGTCTTAATAGTAGGCAGCCTGAATGGAGAATGCCACACATGTGGGGTCACCAGTCTACCTGCAGTCTGGACAATGGAACCAGGACATCAGGTGAGGAAGCCGTGGTCCCTGAGTGCATATCTGGGCTCAGGACCTCCTGCAGCAGCAGCAGCATCAGCAGTAGCATCCCAATCCCCTGAAGTTCAGCCCTCACCCAGAAATCTCACAGCCTCAGCAGAGGTGTGGTGGGAGAGCAGAGCAGAGAGAACCAGCTGAGGATGAGGAGGCAAAGAAGGGTCAAGGGGGTCTGCAAGAGGACCGCTGTATACACAGGGGTTACATCTGCCTTTAGCCAGCCTTTTGCATTGCATCATGCAGAGGTGAGGGCTGTGTTTGGGGAAGCTGCTTTTAGCTGAATGGAATAAAAGGGAACCCAAAATGTTCTGGGTTTAGTACCAGAAGTAGACAGAGAGCGAAAGAGGAAATGTTTGTTTCTCTTCAGAAGGATCCTACAAATTTAAATCCCCCTGAAAGTCAGTGTTCAGCATTAATTATGGTTTTGTACAGAAGAGTGTAAATTGCACAGTGCTGGTTGTTTCCACTGCTCTCTTTAAATGTCTTGTGGTTAAATAAATGGAACCAGTATTTTCTTAATGGTCATGGAGCACTATGGTACCACTCTTCATCCATGGAAGTGCTCTTCATCCATAGACACATCTTTGCATCAGATACTCTCAAACCCCTCAGATAATATCACTATAGCTTTATGCATATGCAGGAACACCTGTTATCTGGTCCTCCTTTAGAAGTAGTGAGACAGCTTTGTGTGGCCCCTTTCTGTATATAATTTGAAGCCAGGAGGACCTATTAAGTCATCTAGGTTAGTCTTATACACACCCCATGATACTGAATTTCACTAGTTAAGTCCCTGTGACACTCACCTTGTTCAGCCGGGCAGAAACATTTTGGTCTTGCACACAGCAGGAAGAGGCAGAGCACTGTCAGGGTGAGCAGCGGTGAACTATTGAATCTGAGGCCAAATCTTGCCTGCAAACACTAAACAAAACCATGCTGGAAAACAACAGCTGTGCACCTTGTTTCCTTTTGAGGCGCTTTAATTATGTGACCTTTTCATGACAGAGCGTCTTGGTCTCCAGCAAGAATAAACCATGTTCCATTTGGTTGGAAAAGCCAGGTCTTTTTTTGTGATTAACCAGGAAAATCCCAACTTCAGAATTAGATTTTTAAGATATAACAATAAAATTTAAGAGTCAAGTTCTTCTGCTTCCAGTAATCTCCTTTCACAATGCAGCAAAGCAAGCTATTGCACCATCCTTCTGCTTAGACAGTCACCACAGGTATGGCAGAAGTTTTGTGGGGGTGCTGTGGGGTGGTTTTTCACTACACATCACAGGACTATCAGTGGTATGGCAGGGATCTGCAGGGGAGAATGCTGCATGGTCAGAAGTGTTCTCTAGGTAGGTCTAGGATAGCAGAGGCAATCCTTTTTTTCCTCAGAACGACCTGATTCTGGTTTACTCTGACATGCACTGAAACAGGGAGGCAGCAACACGATGTTCTCACGTACTTCAGGATGCAAGTCCCAGGAGATAATAAACACTCAAGCTGACAGACAACAACCAAACACTAAGAGCTGTGATGGGGTTGCTTCATTCAGGAGGATTCTGGTTTTGCTTTTGAATGGCGCATTAATGTGAGCTTGGCCACTATTGTGCTATCTGCAGTGACATCCTGTGGTGATGAAGTTAATCTCCTGCCCTGATACCTCAAGAAAACAGTGAAATGCTGCTGTGACTGTCCTGCAGCCTGCAGCCAGTAGGAGGAAATACACAGCTGAAAGGTACTTCTCCCTGGTAATGAAGAGCACTCCTTAGAGGAATGTATTTTCCCATTACTGTTATAATTTAGCCATTATTATTCATACTGCTAATATCTCTAAAAGTGATATCATATGCATATTGCCAGGCTTTAGTGGAAAATAAATAAATGTGAGATTAATGTTAAAACCATGAATTGCATATAAATGCATAGTAATCTAATTTAAAATGAAGGAGAAACCACACATACTTCCAAGAGGAATACATCATATATATAAAATGACCTAATAACTAGTTAACACATCATAGAATGGTTTGGGTTGGAAGAGACCTTTAAAGCTCCTCTAGTTTCAACCCTCCGCAGTAAGCAGGGACATCTTCAACTAGATCAGGTTGCTCACAGCCTCTCCCAACCTGACCTTGAATGTTTCCAGCAAAGGGACATCTACCAAGTCTCTGGGCAACCTGTTCCAGTGTTTCGCCACCCTCATGGTAAAGAATTCCTTCCTTATACCTAGTCTGAATTTACCCTCTTTCAGTTTAAAACCAGTACCCCATATCCTGTTGTAACAGGCCCTAGTAAAAAGCCTCTCCCCATCTTTCTTTTAGGCCCCCCCTTCAAGTATTGGAAGGCCACAATAGGGTCTCCCCAGGGGCTTTTCCTCTCCAATCTGAACAACACAAAAATTTCATTTTTGAGTAATCTGCATGGGCTTTCTTCTGTTATGGAGTGTCGTGGTTTCAGCTGGGATGGCAGAGCACCAGTTGGGTTCTGTTCCCAAGGGCAGACTATTTCCACAGGCCGTACCAGCATCAGTGCTTGACATGCCCTTTTCTCCTTTTGACAAAACTACATTTGAAATATGCACTCTCAGAGGCTACTGTGGGAAGGGGGTGGACTGACTGCATTCAGCATAAGGATTTGCATAGCCAGAAGGGAGCATTTGACTTGGTATAAACTAGGCAGCATGAATTGCCTCCCAGGTTTCAGCCTTGGTCTTTATTTTCTTCATCCTTACATTTCTTAGCATCAAATGCATTTGACAGAAATAAAATTGATTTTTTAAAACAGTTTTGCTAGAAGAGCAAACAGTAAAAACCACTAAGTGCCTCATATGCCATCTTTGTTAATCCATCATTGATTTAGGAAAGGTTTGTGGGTCTCACAGCTTTTTGAATCAGCAGAATAGTAAAGTCAGGCTTTTTAAAAGCCTTTTGATTTAACTGATGATCCAGTTAGCTGTGCAAATTCACATGAAAACACAGGTGTGTGCTTCCCAGCTCAGTTTGGAAACTGCAGCCGCACTTGGCGTGAAAGCCTTCCCCAGGGAAGCGATGAACTGTTCCCAACAGTTAGTATATTCAACTGTGTAACACTCTCATGCAAGTGTTTTTACTCAGCCTTTCATCCTTGGTCTCTGTGAAGGTCTCCATATTTAACATTTATTTCATAGAATCATAGACTGGTTTGGGTTGGAAGGGACCTTAAACGTTATCTAGCTCCAACCCCCCTACCCCTGTTGCTACCAAGTTGCTCCTGGTCTAGTGGAAGGTGTCCCACCAACCTGGCCTTGAACACTTCCAGCGGTGGGGCATCCACAACTTCTCTGGGCAACCTGTGTCAGTGCATCACCACCCTCATAGTGAAGAACTTCTTCCTAATGTCTAATCTAAATCTTCCAGTTTAAAAATATTCCCCCATGCCCTGTCACTGCATGCCCTTGTGAAAAGTCCCTCTTCAGATTTCTTACAGTACCCCTTTAGGTACTGGAAGCTGCTCCAAGGTCTCCCCAAAGTCTTCTCTTCTTCAGGCTGAACAAGTCCAGCTCCCTCAGCCTCTCGCCATAGGAAAAGTGCTACTGTCCTTCCCTTTCTGGAAAAAATAAGAAGTGGCCTCCCTCACATTTCAGAAGTGTGTTGGACAGCGTCTTCCCAAAGCTTTGTTTGGCTTTTGGTTTGGTTTGTTTTTTTTTTCCAGAACAGACATTAAGGAAAAAATGTATCAGGTCATATCTATCAGCCTCAGGTAAGGTTGCTGCAACTCCACGTCCCCAGGTCAAACGAGTAGCAAGGCTGACGTGTTCCCAGTAGGCACACACAGACAGCACGTATACAACACGTATATATACGTTACCATGTGTGTACTCACACATACTTATAAAAGACACTCAAGAGTGCTCACACAAACAACACAGCATCAACAGCCTCATCCTGCTCCCCTCTGACCCGTGTTTTCCTGCTGGGTTTTCAGCATGAGTCACCTGTTGCCTCTCTCAAAGGCAGCTTCCTCTTTCTCATTACATTTTACAATTCCTCCTTCCACTTTGCTTCCACTCCTCCACCTTAATGTTCCAGTTTTCTGTGATTTATTCAGCCAAAACCTACTGCAGTGGTTAACTGGCAATTGTGCCTTTATACTGTGGCCTTCATCCATTTCTGTGTGGTGCTCACACACCAGGCATCACCCTACAGGTAACTGTTTAAACTGTCCTATTTTCCTCATGTCTTTCTTAAACACTTACTCTATTACAGCTTCCCACCCCACTGCCTCTTACCAAAATTCAGCTTTTAGACTAGATCACATTTTCCCAACCACCATGAACTCAGCTCGCCAGCTCAAGTCAGACCTCCTTGCCAAAAGGAGCGAGCATACAAGGACACTGTTGCTTTCCCTTCTCCAGCACGCTCTGTCCCACCCACAGGTCCCACTGACTGAACAGCAGTCCTCAGCTAGAAATACCCAGAAGCAGCTCTCCTGGCACTGTGAAGGAATTTCCTGGCAGGTCTTGTCCTGAGAGGAAGGGATCGTCAGGCATACTACCTCTTTTCCTAAGCCCTACCTCTATGTCCTCCTAAATGACTGGTTACTTGTAGCTTAGCTTTGGTTTCCTGTATTTTAAATACTATCGGAGAAGGTGTAGAATCATTTATCCTTTAAAGGACCAAGAAGGATTAAATCTGAAGGAAGAGCAAACTCCATGACAGAACTTTTTCATAGCAAAGAAGAAATTCTTTACTGTAAGGGTGGTGAGGCACTGGAATGGGTTGCCCAGGGAAGCTGTGAATGGTCCATCGCTGGCGGTGTTCAAGGCCAGGATGGACAGAGCCTTGGATGGCATGGTTTAGTGAGAGGCGCCCCTGCCCACGGCAGGGGGATTGGAGCTACATGATCTTAAGGCCCTTTCCAACCCTAACTATTCTATGATTCTATGAACATGCCTATTCCCAGTTACTTTGACACAGATTAACTGAAGTCCTGCCAGTTATCTACAACATATAACTGTGCAGCTGCTCACTGTAATTCACAACCTACATGAAGAAACCTACATACAGGTTTTTGTAAATTTTATTTTTAGGTATGTTTAACAGGGCCCTATTTAGTTTTTCAAGAGAAGTGTGGGTAAGAAAATCTGCCTGCAACTGAGGTTTCAGTTAGTTAAAATAGACTAACTTTCTAATTTAAGACTTCTACAAGAGAGTAAAGCTTCCTCCTATTCAGCAGGCAGTCAGCAGAGAACTCATCGATGTTGTTTAAGATTTCCTCCGTATAACTTATGAACCTGCATTTCCCATGTCTCAATCACAACTCTTATTACCTGCTACAGAGTATACAATGCTTTAAAGCAGCTTCTTTTCAACTTCAGGTGGTCAGACAGATGGGGAAGAAACGGGGAAGTTGTATTTTGAGAAAAAGGGACACAATTAAAGTTAAAATTAATTTGCAAAAGCCATCACAGCCTAAACAAATAATACACATAGAAAAGCATGATACAATTTATGAAACAGTATTTAAGTAAAAAAACCCAAAACCCCAAATGCCTCTGGAATTGAACACAAATTTGCTAACATTGTTTATGCTAGCGTTTTAAGTCTTTTTTGCAAGCACCATAGAGTCCATTTACCATTGTCTTCCTCTAATCTTAAAGACTGAGACAAGCTGAAACATCAATAAAAATGTTTTACAATTTTGTAAAAGCCAGTTCCACAAAATTCAGAGTCAAGATATATAGATTCACTATTTGTCTTGTAATTTACTCAATTTGCTATTAACAGCTAAGAAGTGAAGTTTCTCCATTACCACAAATCTAGGTTTCCACACAGGTTAAATGTGGTAGGCACATAGCACAAAGCAAACCCACTCTGATTTATGACCAGAAAGAGGAAAGCAGCCTGTTCAGAATGCAGGCTTCCTTTTGCACCAACATTTACAGCCCAAAATATGCCCCAACAGCTCCCCCCCTAGGGAGCTGCAGAAAAGGAAATTTTGGAAGACTGGTCCCTTAGTAGCTCAGCTTCAAGGTCAGAATATAAAACTTATTTTGAAAGAGCTACCGTGTTGATATAATTGCTTTACCTAATAATCCGTACAAAGAGATAGAAAATGATCAGAAAAAAAATTGACTGTATTCTGAACAGGCTTCCCAGTTGTTTGTAAAAAATGAAACTGCCACTTTCCATAGTTTATGCCTAAGTTATAAAACCAGCTTAGGTTAGTTTATAACCTAAACTTTAAAATTGAGTTCAGAAGAAATGTATAAAGACACTACTGTCATATTACCATCATTAGTAAACATATATCCTGAATCTTCTTCCTTTTGGGAAAGATACAAAACCAAACTATTTTCAAGAACTATTTCTTTTCTCTGCCCCTTCAGGAAAGTGAAATATAGCACCAAATACATATGAAAAGTGATCTTTCTTCAGGCTCCTCTTCCTAATCTTTTGAGATACTCAGATCACTACTTCCAAATTTGCCTGTGTTTCAGGTACTCAAGTTTGCATTTCTAACACAGCCATACCTTGTTTTCCTCCTAATAATGGACATACCTAACTTTGATACAGTTCATTATGCCACATACAGTATTCAACAGTAATTCAGACTTAAAAGCAGTACTCCATACTAACATTGCATATAAATTACAGATAAAAACATGACCTGAGAAATTACAAGGTGATTTTTTTTTAAGAAGGGAAGTAAAATTCTTTGGTAAGCATAGAGACAATGCATGGAATCTGTTTCTTTGCATTAAAATCCTGCCGAGTTGAGAAGGACTCATACTCTGCTACTTTACGATTTACACGAGTTAAAATCTGCATGAGTTCAAGTTTCTTTGCATATTCCCTCAGCATTTTACAAAGTGACTGAATGAACCAGGAGCCCTCAGCTGCATTCCTCCAGGAGTAATAGCCTGTGGAAAAGAGAGATGTCAAACTGATCAGACGTAGCAGCCTCTGATACAGGTCAGGACAGTGATTAGGGAAACAAAGCATTGTTTCCAATACCAATCCATGTTTTAAAATAAAAACTCAAAACCAGTAATAAAAATTTAGATTTTATAAGCTCCCCAAATTGCAACTCAAAAAGATTTTTCTAATGCTCTCATCTTTTTTTAATCCAAGAAAACTTAAAGGAGGTAGAAAATCAAAAGGCAGAAGACTATTTTCTGCTGCAACAGTTTGAGCTATGAATCACTTACTACTTCTTCATAGAGTACACGTGTATGAGGGAGAGGTGACAGGACAGACGGAGCCAAGATGCAAAATGGATTTCCGGGTTACTTTCTTCAGGACTACATGCATGAATTAAAGACTAAAACCTGTTTCTGCTAGCTGGTAACGTAAGGGCCATACTACTGGCTCTGTCGCTACTGATTTTGCTTACGGCTGCAGTGAAAATAAACAGTTGATAGGCAGTAGGTGTTTATCACCTACTTCTGTATATGCATCTACAGATCCGATTGCTTTGTTCTCTCAGAATTAATGTACCTTTTACTTCCTGCTGTAAATTACATTCACAGCTCAGGTTAACTGAACTTACAGCAGATGAACATTTGAGGGTTTGCTAGTGAGAAAGATGCACATTCAGGGTTGGTTTGTTTGTTTTGTAGGAACCGAGAATAGCAACTACCTCAAAAAGAAATCAGATCAGGGAGAAAAGAATGATTAAGGGAAGAAAAATACATGAAAGAGAACAAGTTGCTACCCACTTGACTGGATACAACTGCAAATTCTCATTTGCAACATCAATACAGATTCTATACATAGATTTGAGGAACAAAAATTTCTTTGCAAGTCTCTCACCTGGAGCTGTGGAATATGCATACAGGAAATCTGCTTCTACAGGTATTTTCTGACACATTGTTTCTTCTGATCCACTGTCTGTCTCAATACCAGAATCTAATTCTGTCCCTCTACAAGCCTATTTGGTGGAAAGAAGAATGGGAAATAAACAAAAACCAAAGAAATAAAGGCAGTCATTTTAAGGATGATAACATCCCAATCAAAACAATTCACATTTCCATTAGACAGACTGAGAAGAAAACTAACTAGCATTTATTTAATCAACTACACAGTTTACTTAAGATAGGTATTAATTCGATAGTGTATTAATTCTATAGTGTATTAATTCTATAGTGTATTCAGAAACTCACTACAAGATGGGCTAGTGTTTACAAAGATTTTATATAATCCAAAGAATTATGACAATGCAATCTCAGGTACGACAAGTACTGCCTACCTAATAGGGCAGACTATGCCACTTTTAGACCTGAAGAGAATCTTATTCTGAAAGTAATTCCATTTAAATCCATTTCAGAATTACCTTATCTGTACTAATAATTAATGGGAACAGTATTTTTTTAAAGTATTTAGCTGTTTTGATGATGACTGTTCAGTTGTACATCACCTGAATGAAGAAGAGCTTGGGTTTTCCTGCTAAACTTCTGCACTTGTCACCTCTGAAAAGGCTTGTTAGTGCTTTCAGTTCAAGAGGGCCATCCGTACCATAGATGACTCCTTCATCACCATGGCTTAGCAACACGCAAACAAAACTGCTTCGGTTGCTGTGGTCTTCTTCAGAAACTTGAAGGAAAAAAGAAAACAGTCTTAAGTTCATGCATTCCCTAAAAGCTTTGAACACTTGATGCTTCCGATGCAACAGAAGTCTTTAAAACTAACTCCTGTATTTAGAAACCTCCAACCAGTTTTCACTACTTGAACAAAAGGAGCCTGCCTACTTTAATTCAGAAGACTGGAGAAAGAAAACCCCAAATTAAAGGCCAACCCTACACATTCTAAGACATGGCCTCAGAACTAGGCCAGGAACACCATGAGGAGACAAAGAGGGTGTTCCCACAGTGTACCAAAGTCTAAACGGTACACCTCACTCATGCAGTAATGGTCAGTCTCATGATCTGGGATTGGACTGATGGGAAGTTCTGAGGTTTGGGAAAGGATGGGGAAGTCTTCTCTCTCCTTCCAGATGCTTCAACTTCTTATATTACATGGGTAATTAATGTGGCATGAAAGTTGTTGCTGCTGCAGGGACTTGGGTACTAGTACTTAACTCTTTCACTTTGGCCCTGTAGCAAGGTCTAGAAAGATTTCTCAAGCTTCTGATTTTTGTACTTACAGACATTTAAGACCAATATAAAGCGCTGATAGATTATTTTTCCCCATCTTGTGGCACACAAAGAGCATGGAACAGATACTCTCTGATGTCTTTTGTTGCCTGACATTGTGGAGATTGTACTTAAGGATCAAGATGATTCTTTTAAACATATGAAAAAATACAAACATGGTTTAAAAGAAAGGATCCAAAAGGAATTCTGAGCAGGAAACTCAAGAAGATGCAAGAGTAGACGGAAAGGGTAACAGTCCCAAAAGCTTCTGTTTAGAGCTTGCCAAAACACTGAATTTCTATTCTGGAAAAAAAAATGAAGTATTTAGCTTTTTCTCAAGCAATGCACACTGGGGCATTTCTACAAGCACTGCATCTAGAAGAGCCAGAAAAGGCTGTTCTTTGGGAATCTCTAGGTAGGCTGCAGTCTGTGGTTTACACTGTCTATTTGGAGGCCTTATAATACTAAGGCAAGACAGAGGCCTTGGAACCTTCAGCTACTGTCAACAGACTGGCTACAACTATACTAACAAATTAATCATGCCTGGGAGCATTCTCTGACATCAACATTAACTGACATGAAAGAACTGACATCTATGTTAGCAAATACATTAAAAACAACAAAAAAAGCCAAACCCAAACATGACTGTTGTAGGCTAACTGCATGTTGGGAATAATTCCTATAACACTTTTACTGTTGAACTGTGACCTGGAACAGTCTGGGAGAGCACTGGTAGGCACCAGTCACAGTCATGCCAGAGAACCTTGCAACAGTTAACTGGAATACACTGGGTTCCAGGGCTACAAATATCTCCAGGCATTGTTTAATTTACTAGTCTAGATGTAGCCAAGTCCAAACAAAGCAGGACTAACACTAACACTAGTATAAAGCTTTCAGTTGACAGAAGGGTGTTTTGTTTCACAAGTCAAACAAAACACAAATTGTTTCTCTAAGAGTAATTCAGTCCGCACACTTGCAGTTCTGGTCCCTCCATCAGAAGCCACTGGATGAGAATACATCTTGGGCCACACTGCTGAGCATATAGCACAGAATCCCTCTACCCAATCAAGCAGGCTTCTTTCCAATTCACAGAGCTCCAGTGATTCCAGGGTCAGAACATGAATCAGTCTACATTTAAGTTTCAGCCTTTTTTCCAGCCTTCTTTAGAAGATGAGAAAGGATATGGAGACAACAGTCACAACACAAAAGACGAAGAGACAGCAAAGATGAACAAACATAGAAACTGTGATGCACATGCCATCCTTAGCAATAAATCATCAGTAGGTGTGAAGTATTATCTAAAAGAACCATGGAAGAAGAGATGCGAGGGCTACAGATGTAGTTGGAAACAGTGGTTGGTTTAATACACACACTGAACATATTACTACTTACCACGTTTCAATAGTTCAAAAATGTCCACACATGAAAGATCATTGTTGATCTTTATTTTATACCCCAACTTCATAAAAACTTCTCTGACACTTGCAGCATCTGCATCTGTACCCGAACGGGCTAACATCCCTATACATAAGAGGAATGCATTATTTTTTATATGATATAGATGGCATGGTCATATTGAGCCAAATTCTTCTCACTTCTACCTGTACTAGTCTGGAATATTATACCATTATTCCAGCTCCACTCTTAACAGAAAAAATACCACACTGTTATACATGCACACAATCTCCCTCTCCTTGTATGTTCATTGTAGATTTATCTACCCCTTATTTTTATATCTACTAATAAAGACATAAAAGGATTTTATTTGCAAAACCAAAATCATGACTAAAAGGTAAAATAGACTTGTATTTCCTATCAAATTCCCCCCATTACTGCTATATCTAATGTGTTCCCTCTGTGCACCTTTGGAAGACTGAATCACATCCGTTCACACAACAATTTGAGGTTGCAATCCAAATCAGTCTGCATATTTAATTTTGAAGAATAATACATGCCACTAGTCAATCTAAATTAAAGAAAAGAACTTTAAAATTTGAAAGTAGTACCAGTCTTTCTGTGGAAGTTCTTATTGTTTATTATTACACATTCCCCCATCTCTGGATAATCCATTCTGTAACTGTGGTCCGGCACAATTCCAGAGTCCATGGACTTGCTAGAAGACAGGTCCTTTCTGTATAGAAATCAGACAAACTTAAAGTGTTAATTTCTGACTTCCTTCTCTAGTTTAAAAAAAATAACCAATAACCAAACCCAATGAAATTGGTAAGATTTGCTCCTCGTTCCCTAGAAGTTCCCTCAGCAAGTTTGCCAATGACACCAAGCTGAGTGGTGTGTTTAGAGGCAAAGGAACCCAGAGGAACCTTGACAGGCTAGAGAGACGGGCCCGTGCGAACCCCAAGAATTTCAACAAGGCAAAGTGTTAAGGTCTTGCGTCTGCACTGGGGCAATCTCAGACATGGATACAGGCTGTGTGATGAACGAATTCAGAGCAGCCCTGAGAAGGACTTGGAGGTATTAGATGAAAAACTGAACATGAGCTGGCAACATGCACTAGAAAGCCCAGAAAACCCAGAAAGCCAATGGCATCCTGGGCTACATCAAAATAAGCATGACCAGCAGGTTGAAGGAGGTGATTCTCCCCCCCCCTACTCCACTCTTTTGAGACCCTACCTGGAGGGTATCCAGGGCATCTAGCTCCGGGGCACTCAGCATAAGAAAGACAAGGATCTGCTTATGCAGGTGCAGAGAAAAGCCATGAAGATGCTCAGTGGGCTGGAGCACCTCCCATATGATGACAGGCTGAGAGAGTTGGGCTTGCTCAGCCTAGAGAAGAGAAGGCTCTGGGGAGACCTTAGAAAAGCCTTCCAGTATCTACAGGAGGGCTACAAGTAGGCTTGAGAGGGACTTTTTAATAGGACATATAGGGATATCACAGGGGAAATGGGCTTAAGATAAAAGAGGGTAGACTTTGATTAGATATTAGGAAGAAATCATTTACTGTGAGAGTGGTGAGACACTGGAATAGTTGCCCAAAAGAAGTGGTAAATGCTCCATCCCTGGCAGCATTCAATGCCAGCTTGGACAGAGCCTTGGCGACATGGTCTAGTGTGAGGTGTCCCTGCCCATGGCAGGTGGGTTGGAACTAGATGATCTTAAGGTCCTTTCCAACCTTAACCATACTGTCATTCTATGATTCCAGATATAAGGAAGAAATTTTTCCTTATATCAAAGACACTGGAACAGGCTGCCCAGAGAAGCTGTGGGTGCCCCATTCCCGGAAGCTGGAAGGCCAAGTTGGACGGGGCTTTGAGCAACCTAGTCTAGGAGAAAGTGTCCCTGCTTGTGGCAGAGGGATTGGAACTAGACGATCTTAAGGTCCTTTCTAACCCTAACAATTCTATGGTTCTAGATATAAAGAAGAAATTCTTTACTGTGAGGGTGGTGAGGCACTGGAACGGGTTGCCCAAAGTTGTGGATGCCCCATCCCCTGCAGTGTTCAAGGCCTGGCTGGACAGGGCTTTAAGCCATCTGACCTAGTGGAAAGTGCCCATGCTTGTGGCAGGGGAGTTGGAACTGGATGATCTTTAAGGTCCCTTCCAACCCAAGCCACTCTGTGATTCTATGATTCTGTCTGTGAAATAAGTTGGTAGATCTGATTTAAGACTAGTGAAGACTGTATTTGCCCAGAGGTTAAAATGAATAAAACTGCTTTGTATTGTTATGTTCCCAAATAAACCTTTTGTTTCAAGTTCCGGAAAATGTGCACATACGCAAATAATTGGGGGTGGGGAGGAGAGGAGAAGAGAAAAGACATCTGTAGTTGTATTAATCTTCTGTGCAACTTGTTACAAGTTTAAATTTTAAAGAATCAAGGAAGAACTATGTCTAAAATGGTAATGCCTCTACATAGCAGAGCATGAAAAATCAGTTTAAGGAAACCAACTACTGTATCAACAAGAAATCAGTTAAGCTTTTTTAACTACCATCTTATGTACTTGGGAGCAGGATCAGCTCTGAGATTGTAAATCTATTCTGAATTCTAACCAAAAGTCATTTTATCATTTAATTTTCACAGCTAAACATTCAAAACTTAGAAAGACCAAGACTCTATACGCAGCTGTAATTCTACCTTAATGAGCACACCAACTATGCCACCACTCATGACTCTTCAACATCTGTTAATTTTGCTCAGTCCATATATGCTGAGGTCAGTATGGATTTTCTCATTTAAGCGTACGAGTATTCTACAGATAAGAAATCTGTAATGCTCTTAAATCTAATTTTCATTAAAATATTAAGTTCCTAGAGAGTGTAATCTGATGATAATGCTACACCAGCATAATAACCAGGAAGAACGTGCCTGCCTTTCCTTCCTTCCACCCCTGTAAGTTCCTCTTGCACTTGTGCTTCTGCACAGAAAACCCTCCAGCAGGTCAGTTCAAGCAGCTGAACTGTCTGCCACTGGTTCCAGTAAGCTCTAGAAGCAGTTCAAGGAAAGGGATGAGCATTTAGCCCAGGGTGAGATAGAGAAGTTCGTTTTTCAGAACAGATAACCACTTGATAATAATGTTAAGCTAAGTCTAACTGCATGTCAAGTGCTGCTTTTTAGTTCCTTGCACCTACACGTGGCCTGTTAGAGACTGTGTATTTTCAAAAGTAGTAAAACTCCTCTAATAGTCATTTATGATTATTATAATTTACCATAACTGATTTTTTTCCTTTTAACATTACTTCTATGGCTCTGACCTTCTGTTACAGCACATGATTCCTCAAGAATTAAATTGAAGACTTAAACCAAAAGTAGCTCACTTACCCTTTGGAACCTCTAGGAATAGATTTTGCATCTGCCAGATCTTCCCCTGAATGTGAGCCATCTCCTGTGTCTGCCATTAGGGCTCTCAATTATCAGCTTGAAAACAAAAGAAAATAGAAATATATGACAGCTAATATTCATACGAAATGCTACCTTCAGATTTTTGTTAGGTTTCCTTAAAGCCTTACACAATCAGAAAGCAATTTTTTAGAATTGGGGAACACACTAATGTTAAAAGGGGGTATTCACATAGAATAACTTTAGCCTAGGAGTATTAGTATTGGCAGGCAAAAAACCACAGCATTTCTGAGTATCTCTACGTATCTTATATTTGAAAGAAGAACATGAAATATTTTTCTAGATTACTGCATTCTACAGCAAGTCTGGGAAAAATAGTCTGCAGATCCCTGTGACCAAATCATTGAAAATGCCTAAGAAAAGCAGGATAAGAGACAAATTGAAAAAAAAAAAAATCTTTAAAATATTGTAATGTCCCTACATGCATCAGTATCATTTTAGTATTGTGACTGTTGCGTCATTTATGGATTGTTCCACATCAGTAAGACAGAAATTGAGATCCAAAGCCAATCAATGCAATTTATTGGAAGCATACAAAGACTAACATCGAAGACTGGATTTCAGGCCATAGTATCTTGGGAAGTAAATAATTTCTCTGCATTCAGTTTCAAGTGGAACATCACTGGATCCAATCCTAATTGATGCATGTGAAGGCAACTGCAACATAAACAACATAAACCCACAACAACATAACTTTAAGTAGTTGATGAAATCAATTCTGTGCTGTGGGCTGCTATTTACTATTAATCAGAACACAGAACAAGAAATGATCATTGATACCAAGCCAGAAATCAATTTAAACGCAATAAACCTCCCTCTCAATTACTCTGTATGCGCCCATGGAACACATTATTACAAGTAACCTTTAACTCAGGATTCATAAAAGGATTAAACGTCATAAAGTTAAATAGCTGGAGAGGATAAAGTAATAAATGCTTGGAAGTGAAATACATGGTCAGACCTCAAGAAACAAGCAAGGTACTACAATGCAATAATTTAAAAGATATTTACTTAGCAGATGTATTAATGGTATGTATACCCATCTTTCTTTCTTTGGTTCTTACAATAAGACATTTACTTACATGTAGTTACTCTGAATACTATGTCCTTGTATCTTGGAACACTGATGTAATTAAGATATCTTCTTGCTCACAAAATTATTCCAGACTTAAGAACTGTTATCACATAAATTAGCAGCACACAGGAAATTCCCTGAAAACTAAATGACAAAAGTATCAAATAAGTTTGATATTTAAGAAACAAAATTTCTAGAATAGCATATTGCATTACATTTTTCATGGCTTTTAACCCCACCAGCAATGAAGTAGTATGCAGTCACTTGCCAACTGAGCTACCAATGACTACTTAGAGAAAGACTGAGCTGAAGTACAGGGAAAGCTAACAATTCTGCCCAACAGGTAAGACCTTGGAATTCTTCAGGAAGATAAGTGGATCATTAGGCTGCCTTTGGCTCACATCAGTTGAAGATCCAACCAAACTGTTGCATTCCATTAGGGACTTGTTCGAGTAAGCTGGTGGGAATAACACTGGTGAACAGCAGCAGGCTTAAGTATGCAAAATGGAAACCTAATAAACTGGGACATGAATGCTTCTGTAACACAAATGTTGCATGCTACAAACAATAAGAAATATCTTCAATATTAAGTGACCTAAATTAAGATTTTTCTCCTCAAACCTTTTGCAACCTTAAAACTTAAACCTCTAGAACTGTTGTCCTTGATCCAATCCCAAAGCAACAATGAAATTTGAAGTCGCTAGCAAACCCCACAATTACAATGAACTACAGTACTTTGTTTCTCAACAATATAAAACACAGCTTGTCTAAGAGTCTTTACAGAAACTAGAGAAATAGTGAAGAAAATCTGGTTATAATATATTAGGTATTTAAAATACGCATGCTTTATCTTCAGAATAGAATCTGTAACTCACCTTCAATATCCATCAATTTCTGAGCACCAATTCACCTGCACTTTTCTAAAGAACAAAAGACATCCACAAAGAGATATCTGTTTGCTGCTAGGCACTCAAATGTATGTTTTAACCAGCAGTTACGTTTTCTGCTCTAAAGCACTAGTCAGAGTAACAGCAATGCTATCTGGAGCATGGTGCTGATTCTAACAGACTACCAAGAATTGCCTCATCTTGGTTTAGGTAATGCAGTGATGTCATGTTCTGTCAAGTAGAACACACATTTCCCTATAGAGGATGATCTCATGCTGTTAGGGATGGGGGTGAGGATCAGGACAAAGCAATTAAAAATTTAACTTTAAATTGTTATTCTGCTCCTTGATATTATTTTCTCTTAGAGTTTAGGTAAATAAGAAAATGTTTTTATTCCATGCCAGCCTGTATTTATTTATTTACCTGGACCTAATGAAAATAAATTAACATTATCATGTCCTACCACTGCCATAAGAACCATCAGGTTTCCATATGAAGACACAAGAAAAATAATGATATAGTGATAAAAATAATACCAAAGCTTCTCAGAGAGGGAAGGAAGCAAATAACTTAATTGACTCTAGTTACCAACTGTATCTTGAAATATGCAAGCCACAGGAGTCAAGACAACACATGTTCAGTATTTGCCAGCTGCTACAAAGCAGTGATTGCAGCAGTATTAAAATATATGTCCAAAACAGAAAGCAGTGTTGTAATCATGTCCTTAAAGATTAGAAATGGGCAGTTTTCCACCTCATATGACTGCAAGAGAAAATGCCAAGCATTCAAAGAAGGTATTTTATGTATATAAATATATACATGGCATATTACGATACTAATGCAGACAGGCAGATTTAGAAATTTCCATTCTATGATGCATAATGGTAACAAGTAATTTTCTAATTAATAATGGAAGGAAAACATAGAAGCTGGCTCCATAAAAAGAACCCAAGCAACTAAAAAAATTTGAAATACACCATTACATTTTCTGGGTGGCATTATCCCCCTGTTAAATACTGCTGTCAAAGATGAAGCATGACAGCATGACTTCACAGTACTTCTGGTCTGGATGTGGTTGTTGGGAGGCACCGACACCGGGCCAGTACTTTGCTCTTCCAAAAGACAGTCAGCACTTATCTGCAAAATCAGCAACACTGAGAATAGAATAATCACTCTGAGAATAGACGGGTGCCTTGCTTACTAATTCACCCATACCTATTAAACACAGCATCACCACAACAGATACAGCCTTGCCAGGCTCCTTAGTGCTAAGGACACGGTGTGTTATTTTCAAACCTACCAAATTATGAGTTGTAGGTAATAAAAGGAAAGAATTATGGGTTGAAAGGTAAAAGATCAGAGCTATTCTTCACCCCAGCAGGGGACAGGACACAACAGACCTCGGACACGGCCCTCTCCACAGCCGCTATAACCCTCACCCCGTGGCGATGCCTCCCGGCTGCTGCACACACACTCTTTTGTCTTGATGAGTTTCAACCGCTTGTCTCCAAAGCTTTACTTTGGTAGATCCAAAAGCAGGGTTTGACCCTGTGTTTCCAGATAGCTAACAGTGTAAGGCAAGGCCACCGGAAACCAGTTTAAAATTAAAGCTCCTCTCCCCACCCCCCGTCCCCTTTGTTTAGCCAGCTTCTCTACAAAAACAAGCTTGAATGAGCAAACTGTCCGCCTTAAGCTTCTGGAAAAGCAGCAGCTGAGTCCCCGGCCCCGGAGAGGGAGGCCAGGAGGCGGCGGGTGCTGGCGCGGTACGGCGGCCGATGTCCCCTGCCGCAGCCGGTAGGCAGGGCGCTAACCCGGGCTGAGGGACGACATCCGCCCGCAACAGGCACCCGCCCGCAACAGGCACCCGCCCGCAACAGGCACCCGCCCGCAACAGGCACCCGCCCGCCGGACCGGCTGTGGAGGGAGCCCGCGGGCAGCCGAGAACCGGGCACGCGGCGCTCCCAGCCGGGCCCGCCCCGCCTCGGGCGAGCCACTGCTCTCCTCCAGCCCGGCTGTGGAGAGGCTCCGGCTCCCCTCAGCCCGCTCCCTGCGGTCGAGGCGCGTGTAGCTCCGCCAAACCGAGGCCCCTCGGAGCCAGAGAGACATAGGCACGCCCCTCACGGGCGCCAGCCCTACCCCGACCCCACCACACCTTCGCTCGGCCCAGTCACCGTCCCCGCCGCCGCGCACCTCAGCTGCCGCTCCACCGGCACCGCGCTCCCACCTACCTCTTGCGGGGAAGCGGCTGGGAGGGAGAACAGCCCCCGACCGTGGCTGCTCTTCGGTCCGTGTGGCTCCTCCCCGCGCTGGGCGGGGGCCTGTCCCAGAGGCGCGTCATGTCGTTCGGGCGCTGGTGGCGGGAGAGCGCGGGTCATGGTGGTGAGTTGGTGTTTGCAGCGACTCCCTTCACCGTAGCTCCCCTTTCCCCGGTGTTTCCCTTTCTTCCTCTGGGGCTGCTCCCCGCCGTGTGGGGTGGCTCCGGCTCTGAAGAGGGCAAGTGGCGTGCGGCTGAGCCCAGCGCCATGGCTAAGGAGGCGCGCGGCCTTCTGCCTCCTCTCTCCCTGCAGCCTGCCGAGCCGGGACTCCCGCCGTCCCAGCGCCTGGCCGGCGGGGCCGAACCCCTCGGTGTGCCCAGTCATACGGGGGAAACAAAACGGGAAAGGGCATGTGGGGTTAGGGTGGCTTTAGGCTGAAAGAGGGTAGATTCGGATTAACAACCTGGAGAAGAGAAGGCTATGTGAGGACCTCATAGCAACCTGCCAGTATCTGAAGGGGACCTACAAGGATGCTGGGGACAGGCTCTTCATCAGGGGCTGTAGTGATAGAACAAAGGGTAATGGGTTTAAACCTAAACAGGGGTAGTTCAGGTTAGATATAAGGAAGGAGTTCGTTACTGTGAGGGTAGTGAGGCCCTGGAGCAGCTTGCCCGGATAAGTGGTAAATGCTGCATCCTTTGCAGTGTCCGAGCCCAGGTTGGATGGGGCTTTGAGCAGCGTGGTCTAGTGGAAGGTCACTCTGCTTGTGGCAGTGGGGTTGGAACTGGATGATCTTTAGGGACCATTCTGGGATGATTTATGATAAACAGCCATGCCCTTCAGCTGCTATCACACCCAGACTCCCCCTGCACCATGCACACAGGAGTGCCCATGCGAGGCTCCCATGGGTGCAAATGCTGAGCCTGTTTGTTACAGCTGCACTTGATGCTGTTAGGTTTGACTTTGTGTAACCCAAATTCTGTTGCTTTTGATCTATTGTTGTAGTTCCTCTATGTGCTGAAAAACATCTACTTTTCTGTCAGAATAGTGTTTTAGAAAGATAATCGCCATCTTGACTAGTTCGTGGGGATGATTTAACAAATGAGAAGCTATCAGATTTCAGTGAGCTGGGAAAGCATGGATATACTGGGCTGCATCAGAGCAGCACTTTCCACTTACTGTGGGTTTTTTCTCCCACCACCTCACCGTGGAAGCTTGGAAATCGTAGAACCAATTGACAGATGTAGTCTGAATATACCTGCCTGCTAGCGCCCCACTGCCCTGCCATTCAGCCTTACACAACAGCCCTCTGAAGCTGAGGTTTCAGCTTCATTATCAGCTTTCAGGTCAGTTAGTTTCGTATTTGTACATTGACCTTTGATAGCAGGATCAGAGTAAATTTAACATGAGAAACTTAAGTTTTCCAGCTTTTCCCAGCAGGCACTAGCCTACTTACGAGGTCTTATCACCAGATGTAATATCCTGCAGTTTACACAAAATTCCTCAAATCTGAATTGTAGAAGTGTCCTGGGTTCAGCAGTAGCAGTCATTTTTCTCCTTCTGAGTAGCTGGTGCAGTGCTGTGTTTTTGACTTTTGGCCTGGGAACAGCGCTGATAACACCGATGTTTTTACTTGCTGCTCAGTAATGTTTAGTCTGACCAAGGACTTTCTGAGTCTCATGCTCTGCCAGGGAGGAGGGGAAGCCAGGAGGAAGCAGAGACAGGACACCTGACCCAAACTGACCAAAGAGATATTCCATACGACAGCACGTCATGTCCAGGATGGAAAAACTGGGGTCAGGAACCCGGAAGAGTTAGATCACTGCTCGGTTGGGCTGGGTATCGGTCGGCGGGTCGTGAGCAGTTGTATTCTCTTCCCTTGTTATTCCCTTTATCATTATTATTGGTGGTAGCAGCAATGGTTTGTGTTATACCTCAGTTACTGGACTGTTCTTATCTCAACCCGTGGGAATTACATTCTTTCGATTCTCCTCCCCATCCCTCTGGGAGTGGGAGGAAGAAGGGAGAGGGAGCTAATGAACTGAGTGGCTGATTTATGGCTGGGCCTAAACCATGACAAGAAGCTACTTCTATTACAAGCTCAAGGTGAAAATTGTTATTGCTCCTTGTTATTGTTGAGGGAAGATGAGTAGTACATTTCAGTGTGCCACAGTTTAGCTCATCATAAGTATAACTAAGCTAATTTTCACTAACATTAAGGAATTTAGCACTGGGGAGAGTTATTTAATATATTATTCTAAGGCTGAAATCAGTAGCTGATGTTGCATCATGCACACTGGCCAAGACACCAATGTAATCATGTTATTTTGAGAAGCAGTTGACTAGCATATTTAAGCTTCATTTCTCAGCAGCTGTGGATAGTGTGTTTTGCCATAATCATTACAGATTTTTTAGCATAGGTTGTTCAGGTTTTTTGTGTGTATGTGTGTGTTTTCTATGGTGTTGTTTTTCTTACTACAGTGCCGGGACACATATGATGAAATGATGCATTTGTCTTTCCCCCATAGCATGAAGGAGCAGATAATAATTTCTGAAATGGAAAGTCCATTTGGCTAAAAAAATCCAAACAACCAAAAAGCCCCCCAATCATCTGAGGTATCAAAACACAAGATGTCTGCTGACACCATCACTTCTTCCCCCTAAAAAGGAAAATGAAATAACAAGCTCTTTAAGTCATCTCCCAGGAGACACGTTTTCCCAAGCACTTTATGTGAACATCCTGCTGAGTCAGAAACACTGAAGTCCAAATGTGTCAGTGATGGCATTTCTTTCTGGCAAGTAAAATGAAAATAAGGACTCCCCTTATTTCTGATGGGACAAAAGAGAGGAGGATGAAGTGGGAATTTCCCAGTAAATTCAGAAGGCTACTTACTCTGTGTTCCATTTAGACTGTAAGGGTAAATTGCACGTGCTCTAAATGTATGTATTAAGTATAAATGAAGTTACCTTGGAAAGATATATTAGGCTGCTGACAATCTGAGAGTGGACTGCAAAGAACAGTGATAGATCTCAGTTTAAGGTAGGGGTTACCAGCCTTCTCCCAGGTTCAGATATTTGCTGAGCCATGTTTCTGCAAAAATATGTCCTGATTTAACTAGGAAATTTAAAATGAATAGAGAATTACAGAAATTCTCCTTTGCTTCCCTTCTTTTTAATGGCCACCTTGTGGGAAAGTCTTTTGCACCCAATTAATTTACAGTGCGGCCAACAGCATAAAAATGAAACTGAGGGTTCTGCTAGCACTTATGAGAATTGCTGATTGCTGTCTGTAATTTCATTTTTCATTCCCAAAGAATAAACTAATTGCATGAAAAGGAAGTGGAGGAAATTCATGGGTCTGGAGACTGGCAAGGTCTGCAGCGGTAGTGTGTTTGAGCCTGGTTAGAAAAAAAACATCCTGTTAGTTAGACTTGACATAGGCACTAAACTATCAAAAGACAGACAAGTGGTCAGAAACGTAGGAACCTTTACTGTGGAAAACTCAAAGGGACATTCAGAGGATGTAAAATTTGAGCTTCAGGGCCCACAAGAATATTTAAATACTTAAATTCATCTTGTGGATCCAGCTTGTTAAATGTTTGAATACTTTTGTGCAGGGTCAGCGTCATGTTTGTCTCATTTTCGTCTTTCATTGCAACTGTGAGGTTGTTACGAGAAACAAGTAGTTGTTGCAGGGCAAAACTTAAAGATGCCCCTTAATCTTTGTTACTTCTTGCCCCTCTTTCTCTGTTTCACAGTTTCTTAGCAGTGCTCTTTACCAATTTGCAAGTGTTCAGAAGGGCAATGAATTTTCCAGATAAAAATGAAAGTTAATTAAACTTGCAAATAATTGTATGTATGCTAATCTTGTGTTTATGCTTTCCTACATTACTTTGTAACATTTGGATTACTTGTGGGACTAGAAGTTGAAAGGTTGCAAGATAGCAAGATATCAAGCACTACTGCATCAGGTGCTATTTCTTGAAAAGAGATAAGATTGCTACCTTAAATCTGCAAGAAAGTACATGAAATTTTAAACAATATTACTGATGAGTAGCAAAAGTTGGCAGTGGAGAATGGAGCCCTCATTTTGGATTACATCTTTTACTTTGAGATACAGAGCTCAGCACTGGAGTCAGATACCTTAATTTTTCTCAGAATCTCAAGTGCTGTACTGCTTATACAAATTAATTATCTCATTTGTCTCTCCAACCATTAGTCAGAAATAATAGTATTTTTTCACTCCTTACTGATGCTGTGTGGCTGATTAACACAGTTTGTGTATTTTTTTTGAGAAGGAATATAATACTATTATGTAAACAAAAAAGAAACTTCCTACACCCTCCCTTATTGTGTCTACTCTGTTGTTTAGCTTTGATAGTACTAATATGGAGAGCTCTTACTTCTAAAACTGTGTGGAAAGATTTCATATTAAAATGAATATTGTAGCAAGATTAGGTGTTGATTTGGAATATTGGCTACTCTCAATAAATAAATTGCATTCAACAAAACTAGAATTCAAAGCCTGTGATAAGTACAGGATATATTAAAATTGAGTCGCAAACAGAAATTGATAGTTATTTGTCTATTTGTTATTGCTTCAGGACAAATAAAGAGAAGCTGGGAAGAAAGACTGAAGAAAATAGAAGAACTAGCATCTTACTATGAAAGGAATCCTCTTCCTCCAGTTTATAGACCAAGACTGTCCCAACCATTTCTGCCATCCTCTGTTTGGAAAATATTTTGTCGTCAGGCTGAAGCTTTCAATTATGTGAAAACCTGCGAAGAGGTATATTATTTGTTTGGTAAATGTCTCTATTCTTTAGGTACTTTCTAGGTTGAGCTTCACTTAAAAGCCTGTTTGGCAATAAAGTCTTTATCAGATTGCAAGATCTTTCTTTTTTTTCCCCCTTCTTCCCAATCCTGAAACAGCAAGTGGTTTTATTGTCTTTGTAAGAGATCATACTACACTGGAGGTACCTCTGAGAAGTACTATTCTAACATACAAATTGGTATGTGATGTTAACCTCTAGCAGCAAAGTGCTGTTTGGTAACATTGTAGTGGTAGATTTGCTCCTTCTGAACATGAACAAGCTATCAGGGTTGGCAGGAGAATGGAGAAGTAGTGGGAGTTGAGTAAGAAGAAAGGAGTTAAACACTGAGAAAGAAGAAGAGATAATCAGGAACCAGAGGCAGAAAAAGCTGTACAACTCTGTAGTGGCATCAGAGTAGCAAGTTCAGTGATAAGAATTAATGAGCCAAATGAATGTTAAGCAAAACTCATCTTTTGTTTTCAGTTTAATACCTTTCAAATTGGTTGCAGCTTTTAAAGAAAATACTGGGTTTTTCTTCACACTTTTTCAGGTGTTTAAGTGATCCTGACAGTCTGTTTTCCAAAAGGCACTCTCACTGACTTGGCAGTAGTTTTTTTGTGTTTTCCATTTTTGTATTTAAATAATATAAAGTCTAAAGAATATTTGCTATAAAGCCATATGCTGCCATCGTGTCCATGAGGCTGTTCCTTTCAGGGCATTGTTCTTCCTTCTGTTAGATGCACTTGCCACTGATCAGAAAGAAAGATGATCTTACAGAGAAAACAGAGCAAAGAAACGCTTCACATTTTTGCTTATGTAACTGAAATCAGAATTATAATCTTGATTAAACCAGATGATGCTTGGCTTGAAAAAAGGATAAATGATCCGCTCATAGTTTCCTAGTATCTGCTAACCTTTGACCAAAGAAATTAATAGGAACTTGTGAAAACTTTTAACTGGTTCTTTGAATTAAAAAAGCCTTCAATATTTTTACTTTAAAAGTGCGTTCATGTATTTGCCTTGGAAAAGAACACGCAAAGTGGACAGAGGTTTTACCTTGTGACATCATATGAAGAGCTTTGGTTTTATTACAGGTGAGTATTTGAAAAGGTATCCTAGATGTTACTATAAGATAGCAGTGTAGTGGTTGCACTGTTATCCAATAATAGCTCTTACTGGATAGCTATCCTCAGTAACCATCTGCTGCTCTGACTAGCACAGAGCTGTAATGGGTAGCGGGGGTTTCATTTTGGACATGGGGAAAATTCATAAGGACAAACCAATCTATTCTCTACTGGGTTTGAACTTTCTTTTGAGATGCAGACTTCAATTATTCCCTGTGAATTGAGGACTATGTCTAACAAACTTAAATCTAATTGCAGTGGATTTGCTGTCAGGTTTCCTCAGAGAATCATGCCAACATGTGACACAAACATATTTCTACGATTAGTCATATTTTCATTTAAATGGGTATTAATATAAATGGTAGTTACTGGTTTGTGGGTTTGTGTTTGTGTTTGGTAGTTTCAAGTATTGGCAATTCGATTATGTGCTAAACTTTTTTTTCTTTTATTTGTTTTACAATAAAACATTTGGTTATGAAGTAAAAGAAATCTAAGAGTCAATTTTTATGTGAAAAGTAACCTTTTTTTTTCTCTGTTTGAAATTAGATTAATTTTTAATTTAGGTGGAAAAAAGTCCATGTAATCTCAGTGATAACTTACTAAGTTTGACTTTTGAGTTTTTAGAGGTTTTTTTCTGTCATTCCTTAAGGTCTCAACAGCATTTCTTTTGACAGTATGTATGGTAAGGCTTGGGGGGCGTGGGGAGGAGAATACAAATTAAATTCTAGGCCAGACAGATGTTTTTGTTGATGTTGAAGTTATTTTTTTTCAAAGGATTATAGGGTTGCTGCGTTGGATCTTTTTTAATATGGGTGATAGACTGAAAAATGAAAGAATGTTGTAGGATTCTTTTTTGCAACTGATACGCATAATGTTTATCTTGCGAGGCTGTGATTTGCTTTTGTTTTTCCTTAGCAAAGGTTATAAAACAAGTCTTATGCATTGCTATGAAGTAATTCCTGAAAAAGATCCTTGCAAACTTTATTTTGATTTGGAGTTCTACAAACCAGCAAATCCTGATGCAGATGGCAAGAGTATGGTTGCAAAATTAATTGAGGTAAATTGGAGCAAAGTCATGTTGTAGATTATTATGAATTCATTCCTAATTTAATATGAAACCAAAGTATTCACCACTTCATTATTCTGTATCAAAATGAAAAGGTATTGTAGACCTAGTGGTTATCTTTAATTAAGTAAAATGTACTGTTTTAGTACTGTACAATGCTGTACAACACTGTACACACTGTGTAAGCTTACTGATATAAGGTTGCTTTTGCAGATTGTTTTACGTACTATGCCACTTCAAAGCTGTAAAACTGAAGGAATAAGTATTTTTCAGAGTAGCATTGATTAGAGTTCCATTCATATACTCCTCTGCTCATTTCTTTTCCAGCTGATACAGTCATATATCAAGGCTTAGATAAATCCCTCCTGATTTTAGATGTCTTCAGATGGCAGTTCGTTATAGTTGTGTTAAATGATGATGTAGAGAACATGAGGTGGCTGCACATACCAATTTGGTACCTAAAGTTGAATATCTTTGCTAATTATCAATTTTATTTAATAGTGCAAATTTCCATTTTGTTGCAAGTTTGGTTGGAAAATGAGCTGCACTGCAAATTCAATATGGACGATATTAGAAAATAAAGCAGGTTTTTAGAAGAACATCTGTTCCAGTAAAATATCTTTGTAGGTTATTTGTGAGACTTCTGATGCTTGCATGTCCTTAGCTAGAAAGGAAATAAAGAAAAAGATGACTGAGGTCCTCCCTTTGTAAAGACCACTTCATTTTTACAGAATCTGGAGGGGTTTACTCCATTGCAGAGCAATTCAGAAGCCTAGAGATTTCTCAGGCTAAGAAGAGAACTTTGGATTTGCTGGGTGGGGAATCTGAGATGGTAAAACCCTAAGCTTCCAGATTCCTAGGTTCTGAGTCCTAGTCTTAAGCATCAGTAATCACAAGCTTAGCTCGTAGGTTTTTAAAGCTAGTGTAGAGCCAGGCATCTTATGTTTTCTGCTTGCTTAGTGCTCATTGGATCATAGCAATGAATTAGCTAAATCATACCAGTGAATCAGCATATCAACCCTTTAGATCAGGATAGTCTCTATCTTCCAATTGAGGTAAGCCTGTGTTGCAAACATTGTCACTGTGGGTGTGAACTGCATTGTGGGGAAGAAAACCCCAGACAATAAAGGCATTAAATTAGACCTTGACCTGAAAAACTGAAAATCTGCTCAGCTTATCACTGTTAGTCTATTCAGTGACTTGTTCATTTCAGCAAATACAATCTATGTCAAATTTGGGTAAAATTTGCTATGAGTTATGAGTTAGTTTGAATTAACTGTATGCTCAAACTGAGAAAAAAAAAGGGGGGAAAGAAGATGTAGAGTCCGCGTTTGTGTTAGGTTTTATAGAGGCTACTGTTAAAAATGCTAGAGAACATAGCATAATTAATGTTTGTGATTTCAGCTTGTCAGCGAAAAATTAAAGGAACTTTATGGTGTAAATTGTTCAGCTGAAGATGTCTTGAATTTAGATTCCAGTACTGATGAAAAATTTAGTCAGCATTTAATATTTCTTCCCCAAAAAGCTGTATTTAAGGATAACATTCATGTTGGTAAGTGTGTTGTTTCTCTTACACCTAGAAATAACAAGTGAGGTTTTGACTTTGTACAGTGCCTTCTCACATTTGAATCTTTAATGGAATTATCTGTGGAAACAAATACCTATTCCCAACAGAAATTACTAACAATTTCTATTTCATTAAGCCTCATTATTTCTCAACTCATCTTCTACTTACTTTTTCTATATTTAGCATTTGTGGTTGCTTATAATATTGGCTGCCAGCCCCAAGTGGACACAGAGCAGTTATTTCCTATGTGATACTGCAGTAACAGCTACAAAGCCCAAAGATTAAATGGGATTACTGCAATTTTTACTTCAAAAGTATGGTCTTTAACTCCTCTGCCACTATAAAACTCTTAAGTAATACATGGTTAATAAATAATTTGGTATGACAGCAATTTTAACCCATGATCTTGTTAAGTAAACTGTATTAGCCTGTTCTTTCAGTAAGCACTTGAACTGTTCATTCTGGCCTATTAGTTAAGTGTTATGTGTCTCCACTGTGATGTGACTTTGTCATGTTTACTTTCAGACTTAAAATACAGAGATTGTGTATTCATGTTCTGCCTTTGCCTTTGCTGTAGTAAAAACCTAAAAAGGCAGGTAACTTCATAAAGTGATTTCCCAGAATCTATAGGAAAATATACAAAATCACAAAGATTTTCTCTAATATTAAACTTAAAAGGGGTAATATATTTTTTAGATACATTGAAGGGTTGTCTTTTTTTAAATTAATGATCGTGTTCTATCTAATAAATATTTAAGATCAGTTAGTGGTATTTGTGTGGGATAAGCTAGGGTATGCAATACCACGTCTTGGATTATAAAGATTTCATTTTTTCCTTTTAAATCCAGAAGGTGGAAAAAGAGACCCCAAGCTCCAACCACTTCCAGCTTGGCTGTTTTGCAAAATGTTTGCACAGGAACTGTGTTCTTTCTCGACTATTAAATGACGTTACTTGCGTTGAGGTTTTCCTGTTTGTTTTTAAGGTAACTTTGTGAGGAGGATTCTGCAGCCGGCTGTAAGGTTAATAGAGAGTAACGCTGCTGCTGTGATTCCAGAAGAAGGAGCAGGACATGCTTTCCAGTGTTCTGCAGAAGGAGCTGGATCAGATGGCTCTCTTACAAGCCTCACAGCTGTCGGAGATGCCTCCAAAGACTGGCCAGCCATTGCTCACAAAGCAAAGGATACAGAAACATCATGCCAAGGAAAAAATCTGGAATTTTCCTTTCTAATAGTAAGTGATAAAGGTGGCAACAAGCAACTTCTTGTAGATCTAGGTAAGTATAAGAAGTGCTTTTAAACCTCCTTGGGATGTTACAGAGGTTGCGAAAACAGATGTTCCTTAATCTTTGATTGCAGACAGTAGGAACAGCAGTCTTTATATTGTTATCCCTTCAGTCAGAATTTAAGCCAAATACAATATATGCTGAAACCATGATCATAAATGCTGTACTTAAAGTACTCTGAAATTCTGGTCCATGGAACTTCTTCAATTACTATATTTAACTCTTTTGTTCTGAAGTTTGAAGAAACTCTTGCCACACAAGACTCTAGTTTTGTTCATAAGGACTTAGTGCTCTTAGTTGGATTAGAAGAGGATAGCAGCTGTATTGCATTTTTGTCATTTCAGTTGAATTAGAAGCTGCTTCATTATGGAAGGCATGGCCTTCTGTATTGTTCTTCGTGTATGCATTGAGCCTTCCTCCCCTCTTTGGAATGGCACTTGTTAGATTTTAAAGACAGAAGAATAGAAATGTGGGGTTGGGCATTTCATGGCCCTGCTGGGTTTCACCTGTTCATGGTATTAAAATGTTAAAAATCTCCAGGAGCACAACGCCCAGTCAAACTAAAGTTTGAAAGTTGCACCCTTCTCCATCCCTGTGTCTGGTGTCTCTGCTGTTTGCCTTGGCTTAATGAAGTGGAAAGAGGTTAGCATGCGTTTGCACAGCAGTGTGTTATGTACTTGAGGACTTCGTCCTGCTTTTTTTCTCAGATTTCTCTGAAAAACCCTCTTTCCTTCAAATTCTTCTCATGGAATTCAGGGTCACTTTTATTGCTGGCCTCTTCGGTATGTCTGATTTGTTGAAATGTAATTGCAAAGTTAGCCTTATAGTAGGCTTCTCCATTACTGAGTCAGAAGGATTACTTTGTACCTGCTGTTCCGGATTTCTCCAAGCATATTAGTGAATGAAAATTACAGAAAACCAAATAGTTCAGTGCATCATCTTCTAAGAATTTGGTGTTAGTCTCCCCAAATTAACCATCCTCAGCATTTGTTACACGCATTACCTCAAAACTGGAAAGTGAAAAATTAACTGCAGTGATAGAAAGCTATGTGACATTCTTGTTGAACAAGTTCTTCAAGCTCTTTTGTCTTCATGGAAATTAAATGCAACCCACAAAGAAAGCTCCCATCTCCTCGATAAATCATAGGCAGATCAGGCAGTGTTTAAGATTGCTGTTCATTTTTTTGTGGTTTGAGATTGCAATCAAATTTTCCTGATAAATGCTTCAGACAAGGGGTGTCTGATCCACAGAAAACAAAGTTTGATGAAGTCCTTTCTGATTAAAATAATTGTGCAGCTTTTTATTCTCAGTTGCATTTCACAAAGTTAGCATGAAAGCACTGATTTCTTATACTGAAGGGAAGCTTTTAGGAATGAGAGTGTCAGAATGATTAAAATGCCTATGTAGAGGTCTTGAATGTTTGTCTTAATTCTTCTGTAACGTAAAATATGTACCTGTGGGTGTGATCTTACTGTGTTGCATTTCTTCTATGGGATGTGAGTCGAAGTTAGTAATAGTTTTTGTCCATTCCTTAGCCCCTTAGCAGAGTCTCAGGGAAAGGATTTCATTTACAAGTGCTCAGTATCTTAAACCCTAGCCACCATTGTTATGTTAAGAAATATGTGGTTTCCTGTAGGAGTTTACACAAAGAACAGAAATTTCCGGATGTATAAATCATCAAAAGCAGGAAAAAACGTGATTCTGAAGATAGCAGAGGATAATAAATTTGTCCCTAAGTGTGAACAGAATGTCTCCATGGAAGAAGCGTATTTTCTTTCCTCCTTGGTCTGCAACGTTAGGTAATTGTTTCATTCTGGTGGAATATAAGTATTTTTAAACATGTATTTTAGTGATTTTTCTCCTGTAGCAGTTGTGAATAATTACTATCAATGGGCAGTTATTCCACAGACATTGTTCCTGGGTAATTTAGAAGTTTCCAGTAGAATTTCTTTTTTCTCGAGACTTTAAATGTTTGAAGAACACCACAGAATGCATGGTTTGACTTCTGAGTTGTGCCTTATCTCTCTATACACATATGCTGAAATATTAACTACTGTTAATTTTGGTTGGATTCTGTATAGTTCTGAGAGGAAAAAGTTGATTTCTACTCCACGAAATATAAAGAGTAAATATTTATGTCTGATTAAAAAAATAAAAGGGATTTTGGTACATGTTTATTTCCATACCAGATTGCCCTTTTAGTACAGATACCTCCTTAGGCTGGTACATACAATAATCAAGTTTTCTGTATCTAAACCTCTGATCTATCTTACCCTGCATTGACCGTACATTAAGATGATCCTAGTCATTACTGTGGCAGAAAGCAGAAAGTTAAAGTACTACATACAGCTGTATGGTATTGTGTATATTTTTATTAAAAACAGGTATTTGTTGTGACTGAAGTTTTCATATCCTGAAATGTTTGCTAGCCCATAGCCCAGCAGCATAAATGGTGTCATGTGTTCAGATCACAGGCAGCAGCTGAGTCTGTCATAAATATGTATGAGAACTTCTGCTGTGTTGAATTTAGTCTTGGCTGATCATCTGCTTTCCAGCTAGTAATATGACAAGGAAAAGTAGTTCATTGTAAAGAGAAAAAACGTGTGAGACCTTTTAAAGTGTGTGTGTGTATATATATATATATATATTATATCTAGAGCAAATACTGCTGCATGAGGGTGGACCAGCAGTCTTTAAATGAAAGAAATGCCACAGGGATAGGGAAAAGGTTACAGAGAGCCTCACAGGCTCGCTGAGTCTGTCAGGGACCTCTGGAGGTCAGTTGGTCCAGCCACTTGACTCCTGCAGGGATGCCTGGGGCCGGTAGCCTTGGACTAGTGTTATGTCATGGCATACTATGATATGTTACAGTATGTTACACCATACCATGTTGTGCTGTAAGAATCACAGATTTTCCTTTGTATTCTCTCTTCTTCAGAGTGAGGGATGACACAAAAGTTCTGACATCTGGCCTTTCAGAGGAGGAGGGGAGCATGTCTGGGGTTTTGAACAGTCAAAACACCAGAAGCAGTAGAGGTACTCCAAGCCTTTTCTACTCTTTCACTGGATATACTGTGACTGACACACCTCATAACCCCAAGGAGGGCTTTTCTTCAGCAAGCTTTCTGCAGGAGGCAGTGTGCAGCTGCACTTGATGGATGCTGTGCAGCACATGAATGCCAGCCACTGAACCTCCCCTCAATGAGCTCCCATGGCGGCCATGCTTTGTCCCCTTTCCCCTAGCTCCTTGGGGGTGGCAGTAGCAATTTAAAGATCTACAGGAAAATAACAGTGGATTTATCCTGTGTTTATTTAAGGATTTGGTGTGATTCATGTATGTTTTCTGTCTACGGTCTATACAGTGTGTAGCAGTGTTACAGTTGCATATGGCAATGGCAAAACCAGTAATTGGGTTAACTTTGTTTTAACAGATTCCATGGATGGTTATCAGGATTCACCATATCCAGAAATTGATTGTTTTGTTCGTTCTTTGGTTAATAAAGATGGGGTACAAGGAGGTAAAGACCATTTTGCTATTTACAAATGAGTATTCTGCAGCAGTATTTTTCAATAATTAATTCCCTTTTTAATTTCCTCCAGGAATACGGCGATGGAATTATTTCTCTCCAGATGAAATACTTGTGTATGATATTTCTGGTTACCGGTGGTGTGCAAATGTTGGAAGAGCTCACAAAAGTAACAACATAATGTACGTTCTGTAACTATTCACTACAAAACAGCTTTATTGTCCTGTTCAACTGTTATTCTATAATCATGCTGAAAAACTATTATGGATAGAATTGGTGGCTGTTACGATTTCTGCACTGTTTCTTTGTGAGGATACTATGCTTTTAAAAACCAACCAACCAAAACCCCCAATGTACTTTGTGATAACTGAACTTGTATTTCTAATGTTTCTATGAAGTAATCGTCATGCTATTTAAAATATATGCCTGAAGATGCTAACATACAAGGCAGAGTATATTAAAGCTATTAAGTGGTACTGTGCTTTGATGCTGCTTAGCAAGGAAGCTGAGCAGTCACAAGTAAGATAAAGAAAACAGAACACTTTAAAATTCATTACATTGCATCTTAACTTACATTATTAAAAGGACAAGGGTAACTCCTGCCCCCATGTCAGTCAAGATGAGTTTTGCTGGTCATTCTACAAGGACTCAGACTTCTTCCGGATTAGCAGAAGAAATCTTGCAAAGTCAGGTTTCTCAGATAGCATTAGAATTGCAATATATCATCAGTGGAAATATTTTAACTTGAAAATAATTTTATATAACATATCAAAGAACTGCAAGGAATGTGTTTTGGAGAAACAAGGGTATAAAAAACCCTCCACAGCCACTATGCTAGATGAACTTGGTGTTTCTGAAGCACAGCTGAAAAAGCCAGGTTGTCTAATCAATTGACAGGAAATAGTGCTTTTATCTGGCTTTTATAATGAAATTAACTCTTAACAGCAGCAGCAACAAAACCTTATCTTACACTTAGGTCCCCTATACTAATCTTACTGTAATGACTTCTTCTTCCAAGCGTTATGTAATGAAGTTGAATAAATTTCACTGCTATTCTTAAAATAAATATATTTTTAACTTAAGAAACCTGAAGTTTATTCTAAAAAATCAGGGCCTGTACAAAACAAGTACGCAATAAGCATGTCAGAGAATGAAAGCGATATTCATAATGGGGACAAACAAAACCTGTTTATTTAGTGTTACTTTCCTTCTCTCTGCATTCACTTAAATGAAGTAGTGTTACTAAAAAATAAATTGCTTCATTTTTAGGATTCTGGTAGATCTGAAGAAGGAAGTCTGGTATCAGAAGTGTCATGATCCAGTCTGCAGAGAAAAAAACTTCAAATCACAAAGTATGTATTCTGTGATTTCAAAGCAATTATACTTAATACTTTTTGGAATGCTAACTTTAATTCATGCCATGTATTTGATTTAGGTTTTCCATTACCACCTGGGGTCTGTCTCCCATTTCTTTTCAAACAGGTATGTATTTGTCCTGTCAATATGCTACAGTTCTTGTGAATAAAGCTGTCTCTGGAGATCACTGGAAATCCCTGCTAGCAGACCCTGTTAGGCTCCTTACGGTAGTTACACTGGTACAGAATAGCTCCCCAGAGCAGCTGTGCTGGTGGGGTAGCACCATATATTCATTTCTAAGTTCTCCAGCAGGAGATCCAGTACGAAACCTGTCAGCACAGATAAAGCTGCATTAGCTTTATATACTGAGTTACTGCAGTAGCCTACCTTCCCCTGAGACTGGAGACTTTCCTGGTTTTGGCCTGAGCAGTAGTTCCCATTGCATAAACCACAAGAGCACTCCAGGCGCAGAATAGAAAAACTGCCTGCATTAAGCTCTGCTGTGCACTTTTGACTTCATGCTGGGCCAGCTAACATAGAAGTGCTCCCCGACCACTTGAGTCAGAGTCAAATTTAAGTTAGTGACGCTCAAATTTGAAGTCCATTTAACTCCATTTTAGTGTGTTAAAGCAGTTATGTTTACCCACACAGGTAGAATATTTAAACCAACCTGGATTCTAAACCCTGAACGTAGTAATTTTTCCACCGAGGAGGCAGTAAGAGTTGGCATCTCTGCGACTTTTAAATCCCACACGCTTAAATTTCATACTGCAGAATGCCACATCAAGCTCTACTGAAGCAGATCATCAATAGCTGTTAGTGTTATTTCACAGAAAGTGTAATTTCAATGCATTTTCAGGTCCCAATAGAATCTTTAAGCAGACACTAAAATTGGGTTTAACCTTGTATTATTTTAAGAAGTTGTATTCATCAGACTACTTGCAGTTTGCTAGAAAAACAGCATATTTCTATTCCTATTAAAATAGGCTTCCACCAGTTAATGTGATTATAAATCAATGTACTGAAACATCTGTCTTGTTGGCCAGCTTTCTGTAGCATCCATTAGACGTGACAGTACGAGTTTCAAACTTTCAGGTCAGAGCAGTTAAAGATATGAAGAACATTTTCATATGTAGTAAGTAGGATTCTTGTTTCTAAAAGGAAGAAGAGTGCGAGAGCAGGAACATAGAAGTAAAGCCCCATTCCAATATGTCAGACTTGTCAAATACCTCCATATCTGTAGAAAAAAGCTTGTCTCAAGGCTTCCTGTTGCCAGACAGCGAGTGGGACAATGCAAGTGATGATGCCTGTTTCCTAGAAGCTACCGAAGATGTGGAACTAGCTGAAGCTGCAAATGACAGTCTGAATTATGCCATGGAAGAAATCCCTGATGAAATTCTTTTGGAAGCTTTAGGGAAACAGGACACCTGCAATAAAGAAAGCAATTAACCACTGACTTGGCTAGCAGACTGCTAGCAGAGAAGTTTGCCTCTTGCATGCCTTCTGTGAAAGATACTGTGATATAGTTCAGAAGTGCTCTTGCAGAGCTGTAAGACAAAGAACTGAGTAACTGCCAACAACCAAGTGTCCTCTCAACTGGATGATCTTCAACAGGCATGAGGAGATCATGGAAGACTATAAGAAGGCTGAAGAGTACTGGATTGAAAACCTGTGATGAACGCTGCTCCAAGTTTAGCACTTTTAACACTCTCTGCTCTGGTTTCTATTTTATTAGTTATATGTCCAAGTTGTACTGACAAACCAAGGCAGATGTCTTTACTTTCAGAAATGGAAATTATTTATTTCAAATACACAAATCTTTTTATTAAATTTGTATCTATATCTTCTCTTTAAAAAATACATATTGCTTTCAAGATCACATAACTTCAATAGCCCAAAATCAAAATCCAACATTGTTCACAGAGCACGGATGAATTTTACTGCTTTAACTGGAATACCTGTTTCATTAATTTCACTGCCATCCTGAGTACGTTCTCACACAGGCTATTTAACTATAGAAAGATAAAACCTCTGGTTAAGTCATTGATTTCTTTTAAACGCTGAAGCAATATAGAGCGGCAAAAACAAGCTTTAAGCACTGACCATTGTAATAACTGTTACTTGCAAGTGTCAAAAAGTCTATTAAAAAACGCTTAATGTTTCCCTGATAACTTCTCTCTTTGTACAGCCAGAGCCTCTTCCAGTTTCACGTTAATATTCTGAAAGTGGTTTTCTGCTCCTAGAATTCTCCGTGACTCCACCAGAAGAGCAGGGAGGCTGGAAGTTCCATACTGTTGATAAGGAAATAAAATTACAAGGCAATATTTTTAACTCCTGGAAAAATCACTTACAGATCTGTATTTATGTTTCCTCTATCTGAAATGGTGTAAGGTGATTTTTGAAAGTGTAAACCAGCCAGCATTAGAGAGGCTTCTGAAACGGGAGGGTCTCCCTTACACAGGCAGGCATTGAGCACTGTCAACAGAAAATATCACACCAAGTCATGAGCCATGGTGACAGGAGAAGGAGTAACAAGACTACATGAGAAGTTGCTGTCTTTATAGTTAAACACCTTACAGAACACACATGTAAGTACCAGAGCATTCTGCACCTTTGATCAGTAACAACAAAAGGAATTGATTACTTATTTCTCACTGTTAATCATTCTTTGATTTCTATAAAAAAAGGTTGAAACCTGAGGACAGCTGCTATGCTTCTGTGTCCTTTGAATTCCTGGACACAGACAACAACGTAGCAGAATCCTCTGAAATACTTCAGTTTCTTACATGGGGCCGAAAAAACTGAGTGAGATACCACAGTACAGTTGCATCAGTGATCCTCAAGTTGCTCTCACAAAGACAATTAACAAAATACTGCTATTTAATGTAAGTTAAACATTAACAGAAATGCCCATCGGTCTAGGAAAGAAAAAAGGGCAGGAGGGCTGATGCAGAACAGTTCAGGAACACACACAGAATATGTACTTACGACCACTTTTTCTTTTGGATTTTCTTCTCTATAATCCAAACAGTCTTGCTGTAGCTCCTTTAAATCAGTAAGTAATTCAGTTGCTTGCCTCAAGGCAGATTGCCTTTCCTGTACCTCAGCATATTCTGTTTGTAGGCGTATCAGTTGTGGCTCAGCTCTGAAAAAGATCAAGGCTTTGATTATTACATCTGCATATTTATTTCATGAGTAATTTATGAACATGTTTCCTCTGAAGAAGATTTCAGGGAAAGGCTGGTCAAAATACAAAACATGGGTTAGTGTAACATACTGTTTAACTAGAACAACCAGCATAGTCTTTAAATGAGAGCATGAGTCCAAGTCCAAAGCCACAGGAGACACAAACCTTTTTCCCCCATCTCATTTTTGAGTCTGACAATATAGCCATTCTCTCTGAAGCACTTGAGGGTTTTTTCAAGTTAAGTTTCTTAAGTACCTGGTGTTCCACACACACCTGCTTGCAAGCTGAGGTGCTCTGTTGGGTGCTTATGCTAAAGCATACTCAGGAGCCCCCGAGTACACACACCTCTGCCTAAGTAAAGGGGAAAGCTCAATCCATTAAAACTGCACTCCACAAACAACAGCAGCAGTCATTTAACAGTGTTGCAGTAAAAAAGCTTTCTTCAGATGATCAAAGGATTGAAAGGCAACAAATAAAAGATGCAAGACAGTGTCAGTCTGTGAGGGGGTTCAAACCCTGAGGGATGCCTTTCATGTGTTCCTTGAGTGAAGTTTATCCATAGTACTCCAAAGAAAACAAAGACAGACTCTCATGGCCATAAAGGGGTTTTAATCTGCCTTTGTGGATCCAAGGTCATGGTTCCCCACAGAGCTGACTGTGTGTTACAGACAGTGTTGGCGTAAACCTTGCCACAACTAACAAACAGGTTATGTGGCAGTCCAGTGGTTCTTCCAAAGAACTTCTGTGTTGCGCATCTGGATGATACTTAAGATTAATGCCGAGTCAGAAAAGTGGAATTGTGTGGCCTCATGAGATGGAAGCAAACCATGTACCCAGAGGCATCCCTGCCAAATTGCAGAGGTAAAATACATTCTCCCAGCTCAAAACCAAAAAAGAGCCCTCAGTATTACCTTTGTAAATTTATGATTCAAATTGTAATGTTTGTGTTTTTCTTATGAATATAGGGTCTGAAATATCATCCCAGTAACCAGTTACCTAAGGGAACTTGTAGGAATGACCATCCTGAGTTATATCAGGTTATCCTGAGCTTTTGCAGAAACAAAGCAATCGAAGAGTAGAGTTTCATCAAAATAATATGAAAGAACAAAAAACCCGTTACTTTCACTTCTGGGTTACAAAACAGCAGACTTCGTAAGTTTGTCAGGCTATTCCTGTGCCTCAGAAACATACCTAAATTGCTCTTGTCCAAGTTGAAACAGTTGCTGCCTTTTCTTTCTAATGTCTGTTAATACCTGAAGCAAACAGTGAGAAAAATCTTTGAAATGGTATTGTAACTTCAAAGGCAAATAACTCCAATTTCATTGACTTTTTTTCTTTGAAGTTTTATGCTTCTGATTATGGGTGTGGAAGATTCCCAGATACCAAACCTTATAAACTGCCATACTTTACATTTGTATTTTAAACACTTCCAAGCTCTTTAAAACATCAAACTCTCATCTGCATCCAGAATTTCTCTTAAGGAACACAGGATCTACAAGCATAAAAAAGGAGTTTGTGACATTCTGAATCCAAAGAAGATGACCATCTCTACCAAGGTTTTGTTTGTTTTGGTCTTAAAAATGGGACTAATACCAGTGTATGTCTGCCATAACTAAGGAACTAAGCATAATTAAGCTTTCATTAATACAACGTCCAACTTAAACCAAAACAAATCATAAATGTAAACTTAGCAACTAAAAATCTGATTTTAAAGAGATGTACAAGAGGCAAAATAAGGTTAACTCTGACTGGCTGTGAATGCCATATGTGTATTAAGGTTTTCATTTTAAATGCCCAGTAGCTTACCATATCACCTCACAGTAGCTAGACATTAGCACATTAATTGCTACCTCCTAGAATAAGCTTTTTGTTGACTTTACTTGGTAAAAACTATTTTGTCATTGAAAAGTTGGCACAAGATGTTAATCTGGCCGAAAACCTCCAACAGACAGTGCTCAGCCTGCTGTGGTAAGGCAGTCAGCTCTCTCCTGCTGAAACCACTGCAACCTTTCTCTGCTCTGACACTAGTTCCTCCTCATGTCGTTGTTCCCCTGTTACATGTTCAGGCAGTTCCTACTCACTCTGAATGAACAGAGGAACTGCCTTTCTCTGAACATCTGTATTTCTTGAAGGTTAGCTCTAATATTTAATTGGCTCTCCAGAGACCTCACCATCATTAATTTCATGAATTATTCATAAAAAAGAATAACTTACAATCACAGACACCTCTTTTTTACACCAGTATAGCAGTATACATATGGAGTTTCCAATCCATCATATTTACTCAGATCTTTTCCAAAAAGCCTCTTGGTGGTTCTGTCATGGTTTAAGCCCAGCAGGAACTAAGTACCACACCTGAGCCACTTGCTCACTCCACCCTCTGCCCCAGTGGGATGGGGAGGAGAATTGGAAAAAAGGCAAAACCCATGGGTTGAGCAAGAACAGTTTAGTAATTTGTTATTAATAATAAATGCAATAGGAAATAGAGAGAGGAAGGAATAAACCCCGCCCTCCCAAAAAAACCCCAAGTGATGTACAACACAAACACTCACTACCCACCAACCAATACCCAGTCCAACCCAAGCAGTGATCTGGGCCTTCCGGGTAACTGCCCCCAGTTTATACACTGGGCATGACATGCAGTGGTACGGAATACCTCTTTGGCTAGTTTGGGTCAGGTGTCCTGTCTCTGCTTCCTCCCGGCTTCCCCTCCTCCCTGGCAGAGCATGAGACTGAGAAGTCCTTGATCAGAGCAAGTGCTACTGAGCAACAACTAAAACACTGGTGGGTTATCAGCGTTGCCCTCAGATTAAAGCCAAAACACAGCACTGCACCAGCTACTAGGAGGAAAATCAACTCTGTCCCAGGTGAAACCAGGATAGGTTCCATATCCTCTATTTGTGCAATGGATTCTGTAGTACAGTACACTGCTTTGGTGAATAATTTTATTCCTTCTGGTCAACTTCTCAAAATTTCAGTGCCCATCTCTGTATGCTGTACAATCTAGTGACAGATATGTATTTACCTTGGCATTTTTTTTCTTCATATTCTCTAATTCCTGGACTTCCACTATCTACAGAGGAAAAGAAGAATTACAGACTGACTATGGATCTTTATTTCATCTTTATCCTCCTAAAAACACAGTTGCAAGAACTACTTTGAAATGACATAAAAAGGTGGTTAAAAAACCCAGCACTGTTTCAAAGATTACAAATGTCAGTTGTGTATCAGTTCTTTCCTCTCCTCATGCCAGAGGAAGACTCATGCACAAAATACATCATCTTGTACCAGTCAGTGCAAGTAATGCTCCTTGTACCAATTAGTGGAGTACTACGTAGCTGAATTTTTTTATAACTTTATATATAATGTGTAAATCTAGCAGTTTTAGAACTTACTCATTTTTATGAATCACTTGGTAGTTTTAGAACTTACCCATCACACTTCTCATAACTCCTACAAAGTTCTGAGTTTATTTATTCATGTTTATTAGTGAGAAGAAATGTTAGTCTTCCAAGCTAATCATCTTTTTACAGTTAGGTTCAAAGTGTTAATTAAAAAAGGGCAATTTTTCCTGTTAGAGGCCTTAGTCAGACTCTACACAAGAGTCACTGAGACACAATATAACCATTAAATCATCAATCTTTTAAAACTAATCTGTGAGCCCAGTGTTTGGCAGAACTGCTCAGGCAAATTATGCAGCTCTCCAGTTTTACTACATAATGCTTTACACATGTCAAACAGGATTATTAGATGCTTCCCTAGTCTCAAAAGCTGACAACTTTGCAATGTACTTACAGGCCATGCTGGATGGGGCTTTGAGCAACCTGGTCTAGTGGAAGGTGTCCCTGCCCATAGTAAGGGGGTTGGAACTGGATGATCTTTAAGGTCCCTTCCAACCCAAACCATTCTATTGAGTTAGTGAGAGCAGTGCTGTGCCTAAAGGCAATTCTCATAGAAGCCAGCACAGAGGCAGCAAATCACAACCTGCACGCAACAAACTGTATTCACAGTATTTATCCTGACAAGAGATTAGAACACTTAAAATATCATAAAATAAATATGTAAAGGACAATATAAAACCATAAGCATTTTGACTCCAGTGTAATATACATCTCTATAATCACTACCACAAAATTGATTTTATTTACGATGCACTTACAAGATCAGTGATTTCGTCCTTGAAGGCAGCACAGAAGCTATTCATAGCTTTTCTGCAAATGTCTGATTCTGTGCTTTGTCTGGAGAAGTCAGAGAGACAACACACAAACCATTTGGTTTAGTAAAGGAGAAATCTCATCCTTGGAGTAATGAATAAAACCCAGTTAAGCAGCTAGTAGCACAGGCAACTGTAGATCTTCCATATACTAGCAATTGCTTAATTTTCTATATTGAAAAGCATCAGCTGAAATGTGTCGTTCTTATGCTTGGAAAAATATTGAATCCCTAGGGACCACCTCAAGATCACATACAAAAAATATTTGTATCACAGAAACCTAATAGTCATTAAAATACCACCAGCATGTAACCATGCAATAGTGCATTCCCTGAAGGACAGCCTATTAGCAAAATGCAAGTAATTTGTTTTTAACACTTTGAGTATTCAGCCATAGGAAAGCAGAATATTTACCTGTAAGTTGCTGTTATCTTCTCAAATTCAGTCAGAACAACATCCAGTTCTGTAATATCTCTAGGAGATCTCTTCATCTCCTTGGGACACCAAACCTGTACAGAACATGGACTATCCACTGAAACCACAGAATAAAGACAAATATTGCATGATTCAGGAACACACTATAATATAATGGAAAAGTGATTGTGCTCACTATTAAAATAACCATCTAAAAGTTAGGAATATTTTAATATAAGAGGAATACATTTGTCTTTGGCTGAACAACTATGATACAGTTATCTGCGAATACTTTAGATTTGGATGATCAATCATAAAGAACTTCCTATTCTTTATCATTTCAAGCAAGTCCAGGAGCACGTTATTAAACCAACTGATAAACTACACAGGGTAGACAGATACAGCTGTTCGTCCTGTAAAAACTATTAGCTTGAGTTTGATCGACCTGCATTACTCAAAAGAATCGTGTTGTTATATTTGTATACATTTTGTATTAATACCATGTATGCTTCAAAAAAAGCCCTATATACAATTGGGTTTTTTTTAACCTTTGCAATAGTGTTATTAACTAATTCCACAAAAAGTTAAACTGTGTTTCTTCACACACTCCCAAATGTAAATCTAGTACTTGAATCTGACGGGATACTGTTCAAAGGAAGCAAGATGACACCTGAGAAAAGTTCCTCTCTGCTGAAAAATGCCACTCCTGATGTTCTCTACCTCAAAGGTCTTTATACCAACAGCTGTGCCAACACATAAAGTCAGGGGCACTCCAGGTTCTGCTCCACAGCTGGTGCTCCAGGCTTCCAGACTGAGGGATATACTGAAGTGTCTTACAGTTCCACATCCATGGGCCAGACTTCACTCCAAAGGGAGCCAAGCTGCATATGAGTGATGATGCACGCCTATGATTTACCCCTAAGAGAGTAAGTCCAGGCAACTGCAGAGATGCAAATCATGGGAATCTGTGTGGCACACCAGACCCTCAATTTAACCATTGCTAATGAGTGTCTGTTCCAAAACTGAAACTAAACTCTCCCATTTCTAGAAGCAGTATGTTGCTACATGCCAGAAACTAAAACCACTGTGTTATGGAAAAGCATTCATCTTGAATAAGCTATACAGGTGTTTTGAAGTCTACTTTACCAGAAGGATCTGATGTGTTCTCTTCTGAAGGCCGCTTCTTTTTTGCCTGGAATTGAGTAGTATTCTGAGACTTCTGTGATAGAAAAAGCAGATTAATTTCCAAAAAACCCATAGGTTTACTCACTTAAAAATCTGAGAGATAGCAGTCAGGCAGAACGCAGGAAAACATTTCCTGCCTGAAAGGTCAGTAACAGTTACCTAGGCCTATTTCACCACAATCACAGCACAGTGACCACCGTGCTGAAGGACAGTAGCTGCCTGACCACCCTGGCCAGATCACATGTCAGCCACTGCCCATGTAGGAGGACTAGAAACATCTTAAGGAGCATAGGGACCCTCGGTTCAGCACAGTTATCACCCAGTATTAACAGTTCTCTGATCAATAGCACCTGCTCATTTTCCTTTTCACCCACATTCCGTCCAAATCTTTTCTCTACTTTGACTATTTTGTGACACCAACAGCACTTCTACAGAGTCCTGCATAGGTGCACTTTACTGATGAAAAGCTAACACCTTGTACTGAACTTTAGAACACACTTCTCAACAATTCCAAGAAATTTCAATACATAAAGAACTTTTAAGCAAACTACTGCCTAACTTTTTTTGTCATAGGCCTACTTTCTCAGGCCTGCAGACAGTTAATTTCCTCTGTGTGCCTGAAAACTAAAGTGGGCTAAAAACATTGACACAAACTGTCGTCTGAGTGTGGAAAAACACAAAAACCGAGTGGGTTTTGTTTCATTCTACTATATATTCAAAATTAATTTTATCACTATGCAATTCTCTCATAGAATCACAGAATAGTTAGGGCTGGAATGGACCTTAAGATCATCTAGTTCCAACCCCCCTGCCATGGGCACAGACACCTCACATTAAACCACACCACAAACTAAACCTCACACTAAACCATCCAAGGCTCTGTCCAACCTGGCCTTGAACACCACCAGCGATGGAGCATTCACAACTTCCCTGGGCAACCCATTCCAGTGCCTCACCACCCTCACAGTAAAGAATTTCTTCTTCATATCCAATCTAAACTTCCAATCTAAACTTCCCCTGTTGAAGTTTGAACCCGTTACTCCTTGTCCTCTCACTACAGTCCCTAATGAAGAGTCCCTCCCCAGCATCCCTATAGGCCCCCTTTAGATATTGGAAGGCTGCTATGAGGTCTCCACGCAGCCTTCTCTTCTCCAGGATGAACAGCCCCAACGTTCTCATCCTATCTTCATACGGGAGGTGCTCCAGTCCCCTGATCATCCTCGTGGCCCTCCTCTGGACTTGCGTTTTACTTCAACACTGAACAAGTACAAAGGATTTATATTCCATTTGTACACCACTCCTTAAGAACATCTATTCCAGATACAAAAAAGTTATTTAAAAGAACATATTCCTAAATGAGCAAGAGAACAGGCTACTGGATCCAGGAACACCAGGCTATTATATTCCCTTTTGACATGATCACTGTAGCTTTAAACATTTCACTTGGTCGTCTCACAGGAATACCTTGAGGAATAAATTATTTCAGATATCATCAAGTACTAAGGCAGTACTAAGAAATGAATGAAAGGTCTTCACCTTCCCCCAGCCCTCCAATGCAGGCATGGCATGAAGCAAGATAAAATTAAATTGACTGATAATACTCATGCAACTTTTTCTATACCACATTGTCCGTAAGGGATCCATCCTCAGAATCAGCTCCGCTGAATTTCCGAACATCACCATCAGATGTTTTTGAGCGAGGTGTTTTTTCACTGGGAAAAGAAAAACATCCACACGTAAACCCACTATACACTGAGAAAGAATAATCTTCAACCACTTACACAACAAAGCCTTGTGTTCTGGGGAATATTTTGTAGCACTATGTCATTTAGCTTGTGTTCCCTAGACTACACAAGAAGTTGCAAATGGCATATACAGGGAGCAGAATCCTTATCCTTCAACAGCAACCCTCGTGACAACTTAGAAACGCATTGCTAACTGAGCACTGGGATGGGCATGTTGCATTAAACAGGAACTTAAAAACAGAGGCAAAATTACTAGTAAAGATATTTTAGCAGGAATGGAGAAGGGTTCCTTGGTGGGGGACAGAGTTGGTAATAATGAAAAATACACAACCGCCCTGCCACACAAACACTGTTATTGTCTTGCTATTTTATTCAAATCAGAGCTATTTCAGATTTAAAACAAATTTGATTTAACAAGTGAGAAATACACTACAATTTGCTTTAAATATTTAAAAAATAATTTTCTTTGTTGCACAGGATTTAACTTGTTTCTATTTATTTTTAATTTTGTCTACCTTTTAACGTTAGACACCAGCATTTAGAGAACTAATCAATGCCTCACACAGGTATTTGAAAATCCTTTCATACTAAAAAGAAACAAATACAGAAAGTACTTAGATCAATGCACTGCTTACAGAAGACAGACCAGTTTATTCTCACATTTCTTTTCTACATTCCCCAACATTACTTACTGTTTTCTTTCTCATCTGGGAAATTTTAAGTTAAAGTACCTGACAAACATAACATTTTTCCCATTTAATCTGAAAATCAGAAGATTAAATTAAATGCTGGCAATGATTTTTTTCACCAGACCTTCTTCCTGTATTTTTACTTTGTGGTTCTGAAACCTGGCCAAGTGACCCGCTTTCTGAATGTTCCTCTCCATAAGCATCCAGAGCAGTACTGTGCAAAGGGTGATCTATAAAGAACAGAAAATGAGCTGTGTGAAAACTGTTCCCATCTGTCCAGGCAAAGAGTACAGACCTGCTAGTGCTGCCTGTCATTAAGCATTTAGTAAGAATATTTATGGTTTGATTGTAATAAAAAGGAACTCTCGTTAAGAGCATTCTTTGAAGATTAGGAAAAACATATATATTGTGAAAAGCTTCACAGTTTCTATACTCACCCATCTGCTATTTCTTTACAAGCCGGAACCAAAGGTGCAAGAAAGCTCAGTAAGTATGCACGGCATATAGCAAGCAAAGTATTTTGCACGGTTTACTTAAAGTCTCTCTTTGTTATGGCACACATCAATCTCCTACACACTTAAACAACTACTTTCTAAATTTTTCCTTTTGTTTTTAAGACAGATCTTTTTAGCTGCTTTATTGATGTTGTAAGGCAGCAGTTACAGCTGCTACAGAATGTTTGTAAGTGTAGAGATCTTGAAGGTAGATACCAAAATACATCAGAACCTCTTTAAGTTCTAATGTTGTTTAAGTTCATAGAATCATAGAATAGTTAGGGTTGGAAAGGACATTAAGATCATCTAGTTCCAAACCCCCTGCCATGGGCACAGGACACCTCACACTAAACCATGCCACCCAAGGCTCTGTCCAGCCCAGCCTTGAACACCACCAGAGATGGAGCATTCACAACTTCCCTGGGCAACCCATTCCAGTGCCGCACCACCCTCACAGTAAAGAATTCTTCCTCATATCCTATCTAAACTTCCCCTGTTGAAGTTTGAACCCTTTAGCCCTTGTCCTGTCACTACAGTCCCTAATGAAGAGTCCCTCTTCAGCATCCCTATAGGCCTCCTTCGGATATTGGAAGGCTGCTATGAGGTCTCCACGCAGCCTTCTCTTCTCCAGGATGAACAGCCCCAACGTTCTCATCCTATCTTCATACGGGAGGTGCTCCAGTCCCCTGATCATCCTCGTGGCCCTCCTCTGCACTTGTTCCAACAGTTGCATGTCCTTTTTATGTTGAGAACACCAGAACTGCACACAATACTCCAAGTGAGGTCTCACAAGAGCAGAGTAGAGGGGCAGGATCACCTCCCTCGACCTGCTGGTCACGCTCCTTTGGATGCAGCCCAGGATACGGATGGCTTTCTGGGCTGCGAGCGCACACTGCCGGCTCATGTTCAGTTTCTTATCGACCAACATCCCCAAGTCCTTCTCCACAGGACTGCTCTGAATCTCTCCTCTGCCCAACCTGGAGCTGTGCCTGGGATTGCTCCCACCCAGCTATAGGACCTTGCACTTGGCATGGTTAAACTTCATCAGGTTGGCATCAGCCCACCTCACAAGCATGTCAAAGTCCCTCTGGATGGCATTCCTTCCATCCAGTGTATCAACCGAACCACACAGCTTGGTGTCATTGGCAAACTTGCTGAGGGCGCACTCAATCCTACTGTCCATGTCATCGACAAAGATTTTGAACAAGACCGGTCCCAACACTGATCCCTGAGCGACACCACTCGTCACTGGTCTCCAGCTGGACATTGAGCTGTTGAGCACAACTCTTTGTGTGCGGCCATCCAGCCAGTTCTTTATCCACTGAGTGGTCCACCTATCAAATTGATGTCTCTCCAACTCAGAGACAAGGTCTAATAATCACTGCAGATAAACCAGAGGACCAACTCATACCAATATCGGTTGCCCCTGTACGCAAGAGGAAAAACAAAGAAGAGGCAGGAAAGATGAACCAAGACAAAGAAACATCACCACCTGGGACAGCATCTGACCAGGAGTTATTACCACATGATGAAGAAGAAGAAGAAGAAAAGGAAGACGTGACTTCTCGATCTCGGACCTCAACCGAGCTACGGAATATGCGCAAAGACTTTACCCATCAGCCAGGGGAGCACATCATCACCTGGCGGCTCCGATGCTGGGACAATGGGGCCGATGGTCATGAACTAGAAGGTAGTGAAGCCAAACAGCTGGGATCACTTGCCAGGGAAGGGGGAATTGACAAAGCAATTGCAAGAGAGAAAAAGTCCCTCAGCCTTTGGAAGTGGCTCTTGGCAGCTGTGAAAGATAGGTTTCCATACAAGGATGATGTTATGAGTCGTTCGGCCAAGTGGACTACTCTAGAGAAAGGCATCCAGTCTCTGAGAGAATCAGCCATTGTAGAGATGATCTATATCGCCAAGCTGAATGTTGGGGATATACCCATAGATCCAGATGAAGTCGAATGTACACGACCCATGTGGTGGAAATTTACACGAAATGCACCCCAATCATATGCCCGTTCATTGGCAGCAATAACCTGGAGTGACATAAGACCACCAACAGTGGATGAAATGATTTATAAACTCCAAGAGTTTGAAGATAATATCACCCCTTCCATCATCTCAGCTGTGGAAAAACTGTCCCAGAACCTCCAGCAATTGAGAGACAATCTATCCAGCTCCTCACGTGTACCAACACACGTCTCGAGCAATGTGGAGGTAGATACAGATAAAGAAGAATGAAGCTCCGTTTGCATGGATGTTGCGGATTAGTCATCCGTATTGTACGTTTCGGCATATGTTGGCTACGGATGAGAAGGCTAGGGAAGTATCTGCTGTGTAATGAGCAGCTAGGAGTAAGCCTGTTAGGATTTGTGTTGTCAGACAGATTCCCAGGAGGGATCCGAAGTTTCATCAGGCAGAGATGTTGGGGGGGGGTGGTAGGTCGATTAAGGAGTTGTTTATTATTTTTAGTAAGGGATGTGATTTTCGCAGGTTTGGGGCCATTAGGTTTTGGATTATAGTAGTAGGAGGGCGATTAAGATAGATAGTGCTGATGATCCTAAGTAGGCCTTGACGAGCCCTTTGTGAAGTGTAGTGGAGGCTTTGGTTATTGTGGTTTGTAGGTTGGCGAGTCCTTCTGGTCCTGTTTTTTTGTATCAGGATAGGTCGATTAGGTGGTTGGCAATTTTTTGACCTATGCTTAGAAGGGCTGTGGAGTTTAAGCGGTGAGTTAGTGGGTTGAAGTACCCCAATATGAGGGAGAAGTCTGAGTAGCTGTTTTGTTTGGGTTGAGTTATAGTGTGGGTGGTGGTTGTTATTTCTAAGGCTAAGGTGGCCCCTAGAAGTGTTACTATAATGGCTGTGGTTTTTGTTAGTAGAGGTATTGTTATTGGTGGGGTTTGTATTGCACAAGTCCAGGTAGATGACATCAACTGCTCAACCCCTGTCCATCAGTTCCGTAGCCCCATCATAGAAGGCCACCAGATTGGTCAGGCAGGATTTTCCCTTAGTGAAGCCATGCTGGCTGTCACCAACCACCTTGTTGTTTTTCATGTGCCTTAGCATGCCTTCCAGGAGAATTCGCTCCAAGATTTTGCCAGGCACAGAGGTGAGACTGACTGGTCTGTAGTTCCCCGGCTCATCCATTTTCCCTTCTTGAAAATGGGGCTTATATTTCCCTTTTTCCAGTCATAGTTCAAACACTTTAAGTTTTTATTATGTCTTCCATAGTACAATTTCTTTTTTAAAGCACATTGCCACAGAAGTTTAGTGTTAGCTTACACTGAACAACCTGTTCTACTGGAAAGTGTCCCTGCCCATGGCAGGGGGGTTGGAACTAGATGATCTTAAAGGTCTCTTCCAAACCAAACCATTCTATGATTCTATTATTAGTGTTAGTGGGCATTTTTTTCATAGTTCTAATACATGACACAGTAGTGAGAAAAAAGAAGAGCATTTACTTTTCCAGCCCTTTTCTCATGACAACACTTTTGCTATACTGGTTTTTGTAGCTAATTTTCAGCGCTGTTTCTAGTAGCTGCATGTATTTTATCCAGAATTTCCTTGAAATAACAACTATTACAGCTCAGAAAGCTCTCAGCATTTTCTCTGCAACTTCTAATTACGCAGTTTTTCAAATATTTTTATTATTGGCCTTGTAATAGAAAAGCTATCTATATTTAATAACTGAGGACTTCACACAGGGATAAAAAATTTCAGATATTGACTTTTCATTTTTAAACGTAAATTCTTACACAATTGCAATGTTACACTGTGGAAATTCTAACATTCAGATTATTAATCTGGAAGAGAGCATTTTTCCATAGACTTTACTTGCATATATTACAATATTATTCTTGTTACTTCCCAAATGACAGAAAAGAACACCACTCTCAAAAAACCCCTGTCTCTCCTGCCCATAACTTGCTCTGCCGAAGAAACAATACCTTTACCTAGGTAAGCATTAAAATATTTTGCCCGTCAGGTTGGTTCATGAAACCTGTACATTAAATGACATTCAAGTTAATACTGACCAAATGAATCATCAAGCTCCTCAAGCTGATTTACTTGTGATACCTTCTGTATCATCGAGACATCTGGTTCCTCAACTGAAGGTAATTTCCGAGGATGGGAGTCGGGTTCCTGTTCGTGGATGGGTAGGAAATTAATAGCTAGCTCATCCAGCTTTTTGAGCGTTATACAGATTAAATATGACAATAAATTTCAAGAATGTTTGACTAGAAATACATTTAGCCAGGATGATATTGACTACTGAGCCATGATACAAACACATCTGAAGTATGTGTTTCTTCCTCAGGCTATAGGGTTTTTTTCCTCTAGGAAAAGTGATGGCATAAAATTGATATATTCTACTATTTGATACTATACTGTAGTGTGCACTTGATTTTATAAAGCCAAGTGTATAAGCTTAGAAATCTTTTAACAGTCTAACATCTAGTTTCTATGATCTGCAGCCTTTTTTCTTTTCAGGCATTAAAATATTTCTTTTTTCATCTCTGTATTACATAAATTCCCAATTTAATTATTTTCACTTTAAAAAGCTGAAAAGCAGTGATGTAACTTCCTATAGAAAGTGGAATTTATAAATCAGGGATTGCACAGACAGTTCTGTGAAGCAGAGGGTAGAGAACAGCACTAGTTTATGAAACAGCTGTAAACATGTTGTTAGCACCCAAAGCGTGTGAGTGAATTTCATCACTAACGGGTGTGTGCAAGCACGGGGAATTAAAATCAGAAAACACTGTCTTCCTAAGCTTTTAGTTTTACCAGCACTTAGCAGTGCCTCACAAGTTTAGTTACGGTGCCAAGTACAGACCTATCAACTACTTCCTCTATAAGCTGTTCTCTTTAATTTTACAAGACTGTTTTCAAACTTTCGCCTGCCTAAAAGCCAGTGGCCTATTTTGCCTGACGATGTATTAGTCCTAAAGGAAAAGCATGAAAAAAAGGCAAAAAAAGGCAAAAAGAGAAAAAAAAAAAAAAAAAAAAAAAAAGGAAAAAAGAAACCCCTCCCACCCCAGACCTGCAGGAGCAAGGACTGCAGTGCACAGCTCCCAGCATCCACGCAGAGCCCTGTATCAATACCCGTGCATCCACCTCAAGAGCCAGTGCTGTAAGGGCACAGCAAAACAAAACATTTGCTGTCTCAGTTCTGCTCGAGCTAGGAAAACTTACCTTTAACTTACTGCTGGAATGATTGCTCTTCATTTTCTTTCTCGAGAACATTTCACTATTCAGTATATGCTGCTAAATATACAACTGAGGATAGAGCTACTGGAAAACTGTCCCCGATACAAATCTGCTGTCTCAATACCTGAGAGAGAATGGGAAATCTGTTAACTCAGCGCATTATGCATAACTCACAAGTAGAGCTCCCTACCTTAGGCCAGCCCGACAGCCGGCGCAGCACTTCTGAATGAGCAACAAGACGTGTTTAATGAACACACTAGCGCATAACGCTGTGCACACCTTCGCTTCCGCTTCCCTAGCGCCGATCCTCTCACGCAGAGAACACCAGGCCCCATCCCCGACTGTCAGGAGCCCAGGGCCCGCCCGGCCGGACCCGCCACCTCAAGAGGAGAAAAGAGCCGGCGGCGGCCATAGCGGGGGCCCGGCTCCGCCCGCCCCTCACAGCCCGGCGAGAGGCTCCGCGGACCTGGGCGCCCCTCGGCCCGACCCCCTCAGGGGACCCACCCGCCTCCGGCGCCGCCGCCTTCCCGCCGCGATTCGAAAGGGGCGCGCCTCTGGCGGGAAGGGGCGGTGCCATGAGCGGGGGCAGCACCGGAAGGGGAACGGGACAGCGGCGGAGGATCGGCGGCCGCTGAGGCGGGGCTGTTTTGCTTCGGGGCGAGAGGGAAGCTGCAGGGGGCCTTGCTGCGGGTTGACCCGAGGTGAAAGCGTCGGGGTGAGGCGGTGAGGGTTCCTCCGCAGCGGGGGCAGAGCGAGCTTCTGCGCTTAACCGGTTTGCCTGCTGGCGTGGTTTAAGCCTCTTGCGCAGTTCCCTCAGTCACTCCCCCGTTTTTTCTAACCCCACCCCCCCCCCCCCTCCCGGAGGGATGGGGAGGGGAATCGAAAGAATGCAACTCCCACAGGTTGAGATAAGAACAGCCCAGTGACTGAGGTACAACACAAACCACTGCTGCTACCACCAGTAATAATAATAAGGGAGATAACAAGGGAAGAGAATACAACCGCTCAACCCAGCCCAACCCAGCCCAACCCAGCAGTGCTGTGCAGTGCATTTCCCTCTTCCGGGTTCCTTGACCCCAGTTTTTCCATCCTGGGCATGACGTGCTGTCGTATGGAATATCTCTTTGGTCAGTTTGGGTCAGGTGTCCTGTCTCTGCTTCCTCCTGGCTTCCCCTCCTCCCCGGCAGAGCATGAGACTCAGAAAGTCCTTGGTCCAGACCAAACATTACTAAGCAGTAACTGAAACCATCGGTGTTATCAGCACTGTTCCAAGGCCCAGAGTCAAAAACACAGTGCTGCACCAGCTACTAAGGAGGAGAAAAATGACTGCTACTGCTGAACCCACAACAGTATCCACCCCTTATTCCATACCATTCACATAATGCTCCGATCCCACATTTTCACTATACAATCACTCATATATATATATACACATATATACACATACACACTCACAGGGAGAGAGATCATCCCTTAGTGCATAGACCAATCCCTACAAAGCTGCTGAGTCCATCCAGTCCATGATCTCAAGCTCCATCTCTTGTAACAGTCTTTCAGAGCAGGAGAGGCTGTGTGCAGTGTTAACACTCATGAATAACCTGGGCAATAGTGTCCATTGCTAATGTCCACCCCTCAATCAAGAGTCCATCTGTATGCTGCATCTCTGCCCTGATGGCCTGAAGTGTCATGGGCCCACCTGGGCCAAAAATAATTCACCCTCCCCTCCAGCAGTTTCTGCAGCTTGTCACTGGGGACTCCATACAGCTGCCTTCCATCTCCAATGCTTCCAAAGCACTGGAGGGGCCCAGTGGACTAGATACTCGCCCATACTGTCCCATACACCCTGCCACTCATGGCTGCTCAGCCTCAGGGGAAACCTCTTGGTCATCCTACATCATAGTCCAACCCCAGACATGGCCCACACCCCACTCTGCTTAACTCTGGGGACCAGACAAAATGGTTGTGGGTAAAACACACTCTGTATGCATGCCAACATGCTGATCCCCATCAGAATCATCAGGCAGGACGCAAGGGTACCCAAAGGCCATTCAAACCCTTCAGAACTCTCAAATGAGGTTGCTGTACTTGTCCCTGGGGCTGGTGTAGCTGCTGTGCTTGCCGGCTCTCTCACCACCAGCTGCTCTTTGTCTGAGTCCAGATCTTCCTCCTCTGCTTCGCTGGGAAGTGCTGCATGGTCTCCTGCATCCTCCTGGGGCTCGGGCTCGCGGGGCTCTGCGGGAAGCTGCCAGGGAATGCCCTCCATCCCTGCGGGGCTCGGCTCTGCGATGGGGCTCGGCTTCTCCACCACCCCCTCCCGCTGTTCGGCAGCTGCAAGGCTGGGCTCGGCAGGGGGGGCTCAGCTCCTCTGCCACCCCCCTCCCGGCCTCCTGGTCCCAAGGGCAGCTCTCCCCGGGCTATTTTGGCTGCCGGTGGCTCCCAGGGCCGCCCCTTCTCAGCTCCCCACAGCCTCACAAAGATGGAGGCGAGGACAAGCCCCAGGATGGTGAAGAGCAGGTTGATGGCCAGGTACAAGTCCATAGCTACATCCAACTTGCCCTGCTGCCGAAGCCCACCCATATCACAAGCCATTCCAATAAAGTACAAAGAAACAAGAACCTTAACCCAAAACCCATATCTGAAAAATGCTAAGACAGCAAATAGCAGCAGTAAGTAAGGTACAACAGGCTGAAACCATGAACTCAAGAGAATCAAGAGCTACAACTTTGAGAGCCAATAAATCAGCATTGTGACAAGTGGCTATTAATCCTGTCATTATCTCAACCCTTCGAGCCCCACATTCGGCACCAAAAAGAACTGTCGTGGTTTAGGCCTCTCAGGCAGCTCGCTCCCTCACTCCCCCTTTTTTCTTCCCTCCCACTCCCAGGGCATGGGGAGGAGAATCAAAAGAATGCAATTCCCACAGGTTGAGATAAGAACAGTCCCATAACTAAGATATAACACAAACCACTGCTGCTACCACAAATAATAATAATGACCAAGGAAATTATTGTGGTTTAAGCCTCTCACGCAGTTCATTCACTCACTTCCCTCTCTATTCTTCCCCCAGTCCCAGGGGGATGGGGAAGAGAATCGGAAGAATGCAACTCCCACAGGTTGAGACAAGAACAGTTTAGTAACTAAGGTATAATACAAATCACTGCTGCTACCACCAAAAATAATGCAAGAGAAATACAAGGAAAGAGAATACAATGGCTCACCACCCGACATCAAGCCTGACCTAGCACTGCACCACCACCATTCCGGGTCTCTGCTCTCCATTTTCCCATCCTGGACATGACGTGCTGTCGTATGGAATACCTCTTTGGTCAGTTTGGGTCAGGTGTCCAGTCTCTGCTTCCTTCCGGCTTCCCCTCCTCCCTGGCATAGCATGAGACTCAGAAAGTCCTTGGTCAAACCAAAACATTGCCAAGCAGTAACTATAAACACTGGTGTTATCAGCGCTGTTCCCAGGCCAGAAGTCAAAAACACAGCACTGCACCAGCTACCAAGGAGGAGAAAGATGACTGCTACTGCTGAACCCAGGACACCTGTGCTCTGGTCATGGCTCACTCCAAACCGTGCAATGACAGGTACTGTAGCTTAGTGTTTCCCCATTCCAGATACCAAGGTTTTATTTTCCCCATCCAGCAGCCCAGTGGGGAGCCAGTGTTCACCTAACCCACCCTGTAACATGACTGAAAAAAACCCCACCCAAACCCTGTTTTCTTCTGTGCATAGCTGACATTACACAGCCAGGTCAATGCACTGACCATCTCCAACTTCATACCTGCCTACAGAAAACAAGGTCAAAACCTTGCAGCAGTTAAGAAACTGATCCAACCCAAAAGACAGTACTTGTTACAGTAATGTGCCAAATTCCCTATCTCAGGCATTTAGTTACGCAGCAATTAAATTCTTGCAGACCATTTACAAATTTGACAAGTTTCAGTAGTTGCAAGGGTGCTTTTCATGCCCCAACTCTTAATCCACCAATAAGGGTGTTCTTCTATGATCATCACACCACCAAATAAGCTAAAACACTGTGAAACTGCAGTTGTGGATTGACAAGGTTGCAAGTTCTCTTTAAGCTTCTAATTTGATGACTACAGCATCCAGCAGCATTTAGTGGTCTATGTACTTAAGGTAACAAACCCTACACACAGCCAAGCCATGGTTCTACTGGTGGTAAATGGCTCCTCCAGAAAAGAGTCTGTGGTAGGATGCATCAAGAATAAAACTTGATCCAGCTCCCAGCCATTGAGGAGAGGTGTGGTGACACATCACGATCTTGCCAGGTGACAAAAATTGGGTTTATATTTCCTTCAGTAGGGAAGAAATATATAAAGGAACACATGAAATTAGCTCAAACGGAGAAAGTCTATGATGGCTAGGAACAGAGGTGTGCTTATTATTTCATGGTAACATCTGTGTTCACATTGTGCTCTACACCTTGCTTGAGTGGTGATGCTTCATGTACCCTGGTCTGATAAACCTGCCCATGAAGTCTTTCATAGCACACTCTTGATTAAAGCTAGACACACAATAGAAGGGGGAAGGAGAAGAATGTTGACAACACAGGAAGGGCAACCATTACCTCCCAAAAGCAGCCTAAGAGTTCTAGAAAACTTCAGATTTCACTCAGAAGTTGTTTTTGATTACAAGAACACTATTTAACCATCAGAAACCATACTTAAGACAAAGGGCTTCTGGTGTTTAGGAATCCTGATAGAGCAAATTGCATACAACAGAATCCCTTGCTTACAGACACTGGCCAAAAGCCTACACAAATATCAGACCAAAGCAGAAAGTTACTTTCCATGAGTAAAGTGTCAACAACCAGTATTTGTCCTCCATTTAGTGGTTGTAGCAGTGGAGTTTTACAGCTTGTCAGTTACTCAATGAACCCGGGCTTGTTAGCAGCATCGTGCCTTGATGAACAAACACTTCACCAAGTTGAAATGCAGAAATATTTATTTTGGTTTCCTTCATTGGTTTTGAAAATTGTTTTGGTTTTATAAAACATAAAAATAGCCAACACTAAGCAAACATTTGAATTCCAATGTAACAAACTACTGCTCTAACAGTTGACTTTGATTTGTGTACTTTAATTGCACACATGTATGAAATTATGCTACAGAGTAGTGCATTACAATCACACACAAATCTTAGTGCAAACCTTGTTGTGCTTGTATTTTACATATATCCATGTTTTTTTGAAAACAGCAATGAATGCTAATGCAAAACCAACTGTTAAGAATAGTAAAAGACTTTTGCTTTAATAAGGCTTATTTCTGCTGATTTCTCAAACAAAAACTAGTTATTTTGCAGTTTATCTGGGAATTAGGTTTTTATCCCTGAACAAATACCTATCCTGTGCCAACACACAGTTCTGTTGGCATACATAAACACTTCCAATTGCTGCAAAGCATCAGGCAAAAACATTCTACCTGATCTATTTTGCTATTCAGTGAAGAATACTCGGTGGCTCATACATAAAGCACAGAAAACAGAGGTTATGTCAGAAGCTCTTCTGCTTACAGAGGACCTGGCACATTTTTAAAATGCATTTTAAATACACGCTCATTACAGGGAAATGAGTGGCTAGTACAGGTGCAGTTTACCTGACTGTTAGCATAGCCAGCCTCCTGAATGGTTTTGTTTTCAAGCCTCTAGTGTTCTTTGCAGAGTTAGGATCTGTTCATTTACCAGGCTGGCACCAGTTCTGGAATTTGTGTTCATGCAGCAAAGGCTACATTTGCTGAATTAACTGCATCCACACTTTCATATGCAGACTTACTCTGAGGAACTTGCATTCATCGATCTCCTTTATGTGAAGTTCTTTCACCTTATAAGAATAGATCTCAGAACTTGCTGCAAATGTAGAAGGGAGGGAAAAACCCACTCGGATGTTTCACCCCAGTTAACATTAGGACTAATGCAAGATGTGATACCAGCTATACAAGCTGTAAAGGTTTGGGGTTTTGGTGGCTGGGGGTTTTGTCTTTTCTTTTTGAACAGATTAAGTAATCCTTTTGAGGATGCAAGATACTTAGAGGCATTCTCAAACCTGCCAAATCCTTTGTGGAACTGGTAACTGCAAAATACACTGCAGACAGCAAACATGCTGGCAATAAGAAAACCTTAGCTCCTTGGGGAAGGAGTCTCCCATTTTTGGCCAAGGAAGTCTTAAATAACTTAGATATAGTTACCATTTATAGTTAAGGCTCTTTTTGGAAATTGTAGGTCACCATAAAAACAGTATGCAACACAACTTGACAGTAAGGCAGTGTTCCATTTCTTCAGTGTTCCTATGGCAAGTACCCATTTTTGTACAAGTTAATGATTGCACAGTTTCCTTCCCTATGTTTGCTGTAGTCAAATTACAGATACAAAGGCCAACAGTAGACATCAGACATGTGCCACTTCCCATATTCCATTGTCAGTTACATTTTGGCATTGGCATAGAGTTCATTTATCTGTGACTGGAAGTATTTTCGCAGTTCTGGTCTCTTCGCCTTCAGTGTTGGTGTCAGCAGGCCGTTTTCAATAGAAAACATTTCACTGTGCATGGCAATGTCTTTGACCTGGAAAGTAAACAGTTACTGGCCAAGCTGCATTCCTGGGAATAGACAAGACTATTAAAGAATTGCCCAGACATCACAAAGCCCAGATGCAAATCAAAAGCAGTTTCTGGAGAGCCAGATTATATTGCTGTTGACAAGCTTAAAGAATTCTGTGTTTGATTCACAGGATCATGCTCACAAGCGTTCTTACCTGTTCGAATGACTTCAAACCAGATTCTTTCCCAATCCTCACCATGTCTTCCAAAACATAGTTTTTAAGCTCCTGTGGATACAGGAATACGTTGTATAGCTTGAAAAAGTTGGTGCAGAACGGTTAACTGTAGTTAGGTATGACTCACCTTGTTTTTACATAGCTCTTCATATGAGCCTTCAAATCCCTTTTTCTTGGCCCAGCTGCGCAAAGTCTCAGGATCAGGTACTACAATGGCTACTAAGAAGGCCTAAAAAAAAGAATTTTTGTCAAGCTTTTCTTCTTTTGAAGTTAACACTTTTGTTCCTAGTCCTTTCATACTAGCCAGCATTAGGCATTTCTCATCCTGCTATAAAGTCAGCAGCTTACAGCTACCTGAACATGGGAGTGCAGTTCAGTATTTGTATTTAAGAGAATTACTTTCGTTAAGAGCCACATTTCAGTTTACACTTGCAAAAACGTGGACATCTTGGATTTCAATGGGTTTTTTTGGTGGTGGTGGTAGGGTTCCCCCCCTCACGTTTTTGTGTTGTGGGGTTTTGTTGGGTTTTTTCCTCCTTCCCCTGCACACTGTTAGTGACTTACATACAGCCTTTAATACCCAAATTAATCCAGCTTCACTACTGTCTGAAACTAAATCCAGAAGCGTGCTATATAACTGCTGGTGCCGAAAGTACAAAATGTGTCAAAAACTAAAATGTGTAATGTCAAAAATTCATGGTTTCAGTCCTGAAAGTTTGGGGTGGAGGAATGAGGAAAAGACAACTCTTCTGCAGTCTCTTCTTGCATTTATTTTTAGTTACCTAAATAATACTTACCTGCAAGCTCTCTCCATGGACAAACACCTGAGCAAGTGCTTCACATCTCAGATACACGTTTTCTATTTTCTCTGGTGCTATGTACTCTCCCTGGGCCAGTTTAAATATGTGTTTTTTCCGGTCAATGATCTTCAATGTACCATTCTGTTGACAGAAATTACTTCCACTCAGAAGAGGCACTTCAAGTGAAAACACCAATCTACACAGCTTAAGCATGCCACACTTAGTACAGTAAAAGTGTGCTAGAGCCAGAGCACTGTCAGACTGATGTTAGAAATAAACAGGCTCTGCATCAGCTAACCTAAACTAGGGAAAGCCTCAGGACTGACACTAACACTTTAACCCCCAGGCACACAAATTTATCTAGAACAGTAATTGTCCTCCTCCTAACATTATATGTCTTTCATTTAATTCATTGTGTTCAATACCAGATATTTTCAGTCAAATTACTGCTCATAACTGCAGAAGTACATTTTAGCTATGTAAGTTAACTTACCGGTAGCCATTTCCCAATATCTCCTGTATGAAGCCAGCCATCTTTGTCCAGAGCTTCTGCTGTTTTTTCTGGATCTTTCAAATAGCCACGAAATACATTTGGCCCTTTTACACACACCTGAAAACAACCATTTTTAAGTGTACATACTGTGAAAGGAGATTAGCAAACACTACTTGCAATGAATGCTTTCTCCAGTGGTTCTAAATGACCCCTGCTAAAAATACAAAGTGAAGTTTATGCATTAGTACAGAAATTCTACTCAGTTTTTGGAGACCCAACATTTTCCATTGGCATAAAGTATAATAAGCAATTGGAAGCATCTGTTCTCTTCCAGTATAGCAGCAGTGTTCCTAGCTGCCATCTGAATAATCTGAATTTATCAAATAAAATTTTTATTTATCTGAAGAAATTCTGCTGAATCAAGAAACCCCTCAGCCTGGCAGCATGCGTGTTTCAGCTTTGGTAAGCAGCAGTGGTATTGTGCTAAAACTAGTGATAAAAAACTGCATATCAAGCAAATTACATGCTTGCTGTCCCAAAGTAAAGTAGTAAGTACTTTAGGGCTTACTGCACTCAAGACTTGTCTATAATGGGAACCTGCAACTTCTTTGGCTTGAAGGTTGCCTGGGTTTGCATACCAAATAGAAAACCAAGAACAACTTCTCTGGACGCATGGGCATTATTCATATCAGAAAGTATGCTTACAAGGTATGAAAAAAGAGACCAACAAGATTAAAGGTTTGTAAGTGAAGAGGTTGTCAAGGAATCACATTAGACCTTACAAGCTAAATTAAAACAATTAGTAGAGCAGTTGTAAGTAAGAGAACATAGAAGTAAAGCAACTAATCAGGAACACTGAGTAGAGCCTGAAGTATCCAGAGATGATGCCAGATTTAAGTATTTTCTGACTGTAACAGCCAAGGTTGTGCAAGTTTCTTTTGGTGGAGAGTAGGAGACAGGACGGAACCCTTGTTATTTAAGGATCAGCAGGACTATAAAAATAGCTCCTTAGAAACGAGGACAGAGGTATACGCAAGATTAAGTTTTGCTTCAGTCTTGTTTAAGATGCCCACTGCACACAACTGTTTGGGAATCAAGAATCCAAATTCCCCAAAAGCTTTACAGAGCAGTCATAGAATCATCAAATCATAGAATAGTTAGGGTTGGAAAGGACCTTAGTCCTCAGAAGCAATAAAGGATTCAAACCATCACACCAGCTTGGTCTGTGTGGATGCTGGAAGACAATGAGAAGGGTCTGGTCTGAACAATAATATCAGGGCTCTAGAACAAATTTAAAATAATGGGACAGAAAATCCAGTTTTAAGTTAACTGGATAATAAATATGAATAGGGGTGGATAAAATATAGGCCAACTATTAGTCTAGGGGATTAGTAAAGTCATAAAACAGACAATGAAGTGGCTAAAGAATCTTCAGGCACTAATATAAATTCTCAGACCAGAAGAAAAAAATTATACAGTTCATAGAAGAAATAGACCAACTCTTAATATAACTCATCCCAACTATTTTCAGTGCTTACCTCTACATAAAACATAGGCACACTTGTGAGCTACAATACAACAAACAGAGGTGTCGTCAGTAAGAGGGCAATCTGAGTATTAGTGAGGGTTCTGATGACCTTGTCGAAACAGCACCAAACTTGTGACCAAACCAAGGTCACGTTTTACGAATCAAGTCATTTCTGCTATAAAACAGAGCTTATCTGGAATGATATGAGTAAGGGAGATCTTTGTGTCCCAGTCAAGCCAAAGGCTGACTGATCAAATGTTTCCGTTTCCATGGCTCCTACACTCACAGGATGGCAGTAGGTGACAGCTTTTCCCAGTAGAGACAGAAAGCCATTTATCTGTCTGCTGCTAACTGGCACTAAGACCTCCTCTGCATGTGAGTATATACAATTCTAGTCACAAATTTATCCTTCTTGAACATGGATAACTGGTAAAAGTGAAAAGCAAGGCTGACAGAAACTGAAATTCATTGAAAGCTTACTCTCAGAAAGGAGGACTAGGAGTGCTTAATCCAGCTGAAAAACAGACAGTGAGGAGGAAGACCTACTTTGGCCAAAGATAATAGGAGCCAATTCTGTAGCTATGGGCTTCAGTTCTGTGAAAAAGTTACACTTAATTTGTTAAATACAGACTAGTTCACACTGAGGAAGTTAGGACTGAAAGACTAAGATGGTACCTGATATATTAAGGTGCTACCATATCTATTCAAGTCCAAAGTAACTCCTAACACTGCAAACTTGCAAGGTAAGTGCAAAACAAAACATTTTTTAGAAGGTTTGGGGTCTTTTTTAAAAACACATAACTGTTTCTCGTTGTAAGAATTTATACTCTGTTCCTCTAGCAGACCAAGCTTTAGAAGCATATTTAAAGTGAAGCAGAAGAGGACTAAACATAGGATGATAGAATAGTAAACATGGGGTCATATGCAATACAGGAAAGAATCCTGACATTGCTCTCCACTTGCCAACATTTTCCCACCACCAAGCCCAACTAAATCCTTAAGATTTCTGGGAATTAAAGCCTAAGGACTTGCCTCTAGTGTCATACAAACGAGAACCAGAACATATTAATATTATAGATTGTTTGCAGTCACAAATTAGTTACTTGCTTAAGCTACCTTTTATTTATTCTTTTCTCACTCCTCAACTGCCCCCAAGACCTCTCAAAAGCATATAAAGGACACCACAGTTAATTTGCTTTCAGGGCGTGGGGAAAATAAATTACTGCATGGACATCTGTTCAAAGTATACACACAAAGTTCAAGCTGTATATATTTTACTTGGGAAAAAATACTGAAAGACACAGCATAGAGCATTACACACAGAAGCTGAGTCCTCAAAGTGTAATCTGAAGACATACATGTTCAATTCATGCAGGCTGCAGAAGAAAAAAGTTAAGAATGTGCAGGTAGTTGTCACAAATGATTAGCAGCCTTCATGACATTTGAGCTCTGTTTCTCCTAAGTGTGTTCTAGCCACTTCCGATTTCCTCATCTCACACATCACAAGCTGGGTAATAAGCTACATACATCAGCAGGTTCTCTAGCACTTGGCTGGTGGGGGGGAAGAGGAGGAGGATGATCCCTAGCTTTTTACTGGAGTAAAAATGCAGTATGAGATAGGTAGCTTTGCAGCTATCCCACAGCTGGAAGATGGCATGTTAGCCATACAGTCATAAATACATAGTAATCTGTTATCCCACAGTAAGCGGCTTTTTCTTGCAATACATGATTTCCTATTTTGCTTCTGTGAATTCTTAGCTGACACTGCATGCAGGCATTTTTGATTTTAGGTAGCAGGCCTTGTTTAGCACTTGTACTAAACTCAGACAGTGAGCTGTTGTTTCATGAAGAAATAACATTTTCCAAGGTTCCGCAAGAGGCTCATATTGACCTTTTGAAACTGCTTACCTCACCCTCGCCTTTGGCGGCCAAGTAGTTCATTTCTTGTACATCAACAAGCTTGATGATGCTGCATGGCATGGGCGCTCCAACATGACCTATTAGACAAAGTAACACTTCAACTGCTTTTCAAGTCAGATTCTTAAAACAATAAGCTGGTTACATGCTAAAGTAAAAAAGATGGAAAAGTGATTTCTGATACTACACTACACCAATACCAGTACAGTAATAGCTTAATTTTGTTGGAACTGAAAAATTAGATTCTCAAATATCCCTAGAATGTCACAAGTTGCATCATGTACTCAGGATTTCTTTTTCTTGTAGTCAGGATCCTCGCTCTATGAACACACTTAAGTAGGGTAGGCCCACTATAGTTTCAGTTATCAGTCTTATTTCAGTTAGGGAACTAGAAATGTAGCAGCTGACAAATGCAGACTGTTTGTTCCAACACCAAAAATGCCATTTAAATTTCCAGCAGCGTGTTTATAAAAACAGCAGATTCCTGTTCTGTAAGAATGACAAGGGTTGATAACTATGACCTCCCATCTCCTAAATCTACTTCAACTTAAAAGGACAAAGCCTACTAAAAGTTTGGATTACTGAACCTTCCTAGCCATTCAGGGGTAGAAACTTCAAGGGATCCCATCAAAACTATTTTACTTCACTTGAAGAAAAGCAGAATCTTATGTTTTAGGAGAGCTTTATGCTGAAGACTAATGCCATCAGGGACCTTTGATAGCATCCTGAAATTTAACAGGCAGGCAGACTGTTGAACACCGTACCTGCTGTCCAGTCACCAGGCAGTGACAGTGAGCATCCAGCTGTGCATTCAGTCTGTCCATAACCTTCATAGAACTAGGATGTGAAACCAAAATGTTAAAATTTACTTTTCAACGTGCAGTTTATTAAAGTGAAATTCATATTTTGCTTTTTCCTGAATTTAAATTTGAGTTCAGCAAAACCCCCAGCATTTTCTAGAAAGAAATAGCTATTAGAGTTTTATCACAATGCACAATTTTAAGTGCTAATATTCCCCATTCAGTTCCAATAGTTACTTGAAGTTTCACATGCTATATGACACCTGTAGAGATGAAAACAAAACAGAGGGAGCAAGAGGAAAAAACAGAGACTAACAGTACTAGCAATGACTTCATTCACATCACTTAACAATCGGTTTGCCCAAGACAGCCAGGAACAGAATCCCTATGCCCATCACAGCTCTGTAATTAAACAGAAGACAGGCTTCCCTTTTCTGTGCAGAATGCATTGCTATACCTGCACACTACTGATTAACTTTAAGCCACAGAAGCCTCACATTTTGGAGCCCTTTCAATTCTTTAAATTTGTTTCAATACATTTGTTCCATCCTGTGCCACTGTTACGCAGATTTTACCTCAAAAAGCATATACTTTGAAGAGGCTCTGAAGATAAACACAATGTGTGCAGTCTGATTCTTCCCAGTCTCATCTTCAAAGCAAGAAGACTACAGTATCATAACCTTGATTCGATTCTCTACAGAAGGTACGAATACTTCTGTGAGGCAAGCCCCAGGAATTTAATTCAAGAAAATTAATTATTGCTTATAGCAGCCCTCCCCTCACCCCCCCCCCCCCCCAGTCTTCCTCTTAATACAGTTTAGTTGATTACTTCAGCTAAACTGTAATAAAGACTTCAGGTTGAATGCATACGTCTCAAGGGACAGAGAAACTCTGGAAAGGAGCACACACTTGTATAGTCTCCAACAAGAATGCCAGAAAGAGTAATCCATATGATCAGACTACTTGAAATGTTCTATCATCATAGCTGGAATTGGGTATTAAAATACTTATGGTTTAAGATTATGGCCAGGAAACTCACCTGACAGCCAAGAGCTGCTCTCAGGAAGGTCAATACACTTGCAGATACAGGTGCTGCTCCTGTAATCATCAGCTTTACTCTTCCTCCCAAACTTGCCTACAACAGATACAAGATACTGTGGACACCAAAAGCATTTTAGAGATTTCCAGAGTCTTTTTCCTTCACACCCTCAGCCACTATTCACCTACAGTGCTACCCACAAGTGTTAAGAGATTAAAGTTTAGTCCCCTATTGCAAGCTTTCTTGCAGTGCTTTTGACTGCATAAATGGCATCTCAAACATACAGTATCTACAAAGACTATGCTCATGGTATCACTGCAGTGCAGACTGTCAAAAGCCTGAAGAGCTTAAGCTGTGGCCTTACATAAACAGCTTTATTTTTAACTACCTTGTATCAGCTTCTATACATCCTGAATGCTATAAAAAGCAGCCACAGGGCATGTTGTACAACCAGAGTTAAGGCCATAGCAAGTGAGTGCCAGATATAATAGCAGGTGTAACTTACTAGTGACCAACAGTGAGGAGGCAGCAGGGGTTACAGGTGGCCCTGCCACATTTAGCATTCCTCCTTCAGGACAGCAATTGCTTTCAAAGTGGTAAGAGAGAAGCACCAGACTGTTTCACAGAGTATCTCACCTAATACAGTTAGCTGATACTATTAGAACTAAGGGGGTTGAAAAAGCAAAGTTGGAAATAAAACAAACAAACAAGCTTTGCTTGTTATTTGGAGTAGCCAGTTTGCGATTAAAGTCACATGGGATTGTAACTTCATATGAGACTCAACAGCTACAAACTTAAATTCAGAGGCTTTCAAGCATACCTGTATTTTGCGGAAGATGACTTTGTCCCAGAAACTGTTATTTCTAACTATACCACTTTTGAGTTCTGCTTCTTTCCTCTTGGAAGCAAAATCCAGCATCCACCTCTTTATTGCAGTATCTGCCTGTCCAAAAATCTACAAAGAAAGACGATCTATGGTTAGAAGCCTCACAAACTAGCATTCCCTTTTTCTTACAGAAGCATGCTTAGAGACTCTTAACTATGAAAACCAAGTAAATTAAACAAACTTTATTAGGAGGTATCTTAATTCCAGTACGAAATACTTGTGGATCTTTATCTTGGCCTCTACCTCAATTCAGAGATGCTCACCAGTTAGTATTTAACCAATACTTGTGTCCCATCAAACTGATGCTGTTTCAATATATAGCGCTTCTTCGTTTAAATGAATGAAACAGATGTTTGCCTTTTCTATTCCACAATGACTAAAATTCAAATTGATTATAATCCTCAGCATATTCTAAAAAGCACACCACCATAATGCTTAAAGTAACAAGGGTTTATGAGGAAATACAGGTCCCTTCAGAGATACCAGAGAGCTCTGTCCTGCACATACAAACTCACTTTCTAGATCACTTTTCAAAGGCTCCTTCTAGTTGTTCTCAGGAAGTCAAAAAGCAGATTCAACAGGTCACAGATTAGTATATTTACTTGGAAAGGGAAAGACCCAGCAGCTCTTCAGCATTATGACACCCCCCACCATGCCAATTTCCCACTTGTTGACTTCACCTGCTACATTACTGCAAGGCTGGGTGAAGTTGAAACACTGCCATAGAAGTGTGAAAGCCTCAGGGCACCAGAGTTAACAAGCAAGAGGACATCATGAAAGAAGAGTGTCCCAAGCTTTGGCTCTCCTTCTAAAATTCCAGTACGAGAATGCATGAACAGAATGAGTGGCTATATTTTAAGCATTACAGGTTGGTCTCAGGATTTCCTCCCCTCCAAATGGATCAAAGTTGCACTATTTGTTCTTGTGGCCAAACATAACCTTGTATTACTTGCTGTTCCTCCAGTCTCATGATTAGAGCACTTTCCTGGCTAAGACGGCATAGACAAGCTCTGCAATTTCTTTAGCAGTCACTGGGCTTCTTGTTATATCCTTCAACAGCTCAGACTGTGTCCTAAGAATAGTCAGCCACCCATATACAAAAGGATGACTTTAAAATCTGAAGTCCAGGAAAAAACCTGCTTCTGAATTCCCACCTCAGGTGACCCTGAGCAGCCAAACAGCAGCCACCAGAGAGAGGGGAGCTGCTGACACACCCTGTCCCCAGCACTGCCAAGTGGCTGGTTTATAGTTCTCCCTGCTACAACACAGTGGGTGCTGTGTAGGAAACTTGTATGCATCTATGCAAAGAGGCAAACACCTGACCTTGGTGTGCAAATTCCACTCCATGAGTCAGATGCTAAAAGCATGGCATGCAGATGCTAAGCCTCATGTTCATGTACTAGACTAGATTTAAATAACTCGCTCTGAGCAAAACAGTACATCATTAATCAAGCTAGAGGGAACCAAGCCCTCTAGTCAGACTCTTCAAATGCTTGTATTTACTGCAGGGAAATATTTTAATACAACAAGTATTACAGTACTCCCTGTACTTTCAGCCCTCTTTTAGAAGCAGATACACAAATTGGTTAGCATACCAGTTTAACATTCCAGAGCACAGTTACTCCTACCCTGGCAGCACAGACTTCATGAAGTCTCTTAAAGCCCTGCACAGGTCTACACTCATGCCTATAGACTTACCTTATCAAACATTCTGTTCAACAGCCTTGGTACTACAGGAAATACAGTTGGCTGCAGTGTTTTCAGGTCATCCATAAGTAGTCTGATATCCCCTTGAAAGAATCCTATCCGAGCTCCATGGCACAGAATCACACACTATTAGAAAAAAGTAAACACTGAAAACACAAGATACATGCAGCTGGAATGCATCATACAACACCTATGCAGAGCAGACTGCGTGGGATCCACCTTAAGTCCTTTCAGCTTCTGGACTAGTTCTGTAGCATTCTGACATTATAGGATAGGACTAGAAAGACCAAGACATGCCTGGTGTACACAGGCTAAAAACGTTGACAGAATAATATCCAGCACAAAAGCCCCTATCTAAAAGGGGCTGTTGGCCAAATAAGGCAATGCCAGTGTCTCAGAGGTAGCAAAAGATCAAAAAGCAGAAATCCTCTTTAAATGTTTAACAAGCTTATTTAAAAATACTAGACCTCTATTTGTTCCCTGCTATGTACCAGGAAACTGCATTTCTGCATTTGAAGTCAGCACATGCTATTTTACTGATCCAGCAGGGATTTTTGCCTTATGCTACTTGATTTCCACTGTCTTGCACTCTGGTTTTCCTTCCCATTTCATAGAACTGATGTGAGCAGAGGATTTGTTGTTAGGAGATCAACATGCTATTTAGAAGAGTCTAGTAGACCATTGCTTATTTCTGCATCACTTCAGACCTACACCAAGAAAGGCAGACTTAATCCTGTTGTGTTCTACAGTCTGTTACAAGTCTAGAAGCTCCACCCCCTACATCTATACAACCCCCATCTGTATTTTGTTTGGGTTTCATTTATTCTTTTAAACAAAACCTCTATTCCTCTTGTATTTATCTATACCTGGTTTTATTTCTTACGCATCCCTCATTCCCTGACATCCATTCTCATCTTTTCTGGACAAGACAGAGTATCAATTTTCACCTTTACCCACACTTTGCCACCATCTGCTAAAAAGCAGCAAGCACATCAGTCCAGATGGACTGAGAAGCCACTGCATTTGTCCTGTCAAGGCTTCCTACTTTCTAAGGAAGCCAAAAATCTGCTAACATCAGGTTTATGACTGCGGTAGAACTCTATAAAGATTGCTTCTCACAGAGGGTGTGTTCATACCTACCCCAAACAGTAACAAATCTTTTCTCCTTTCTACCAAGTGTTCTTGCTTGATCTCCTTATGTAAATATACAAGCAATCACCTACTTTGTAAAGACCTCAGACACCAGAGGCATACTGAGATCTAAACACTTTCTTATTTTATCCTTTAGAACACAGGTTCACATCCTATTTCTACTGCATGATCAAGAGCAGAGCTGTTACCTACAGCTTGTACCTTCTGGTGCAAGGCAGGCATCAGTGAAACAGACACTGAAGCATAACTGGTATCCAGGTTACCAGCGGAAAGAGGTCAAAAGCCTGAGGGCACCTGTACTCCTCAGTTACACTCTATTCCCAATCTTCATAACTTACAAACACTTTTACATGTGCATATGTACACACTTGGTAGAAAGCTCAGGTTTCCTAACTGAAATCACAGGACAATTGCTGGGTCCATGTACCTTTTCATACTTGCACAGAGGCTGTTTATTTGACTACATAAACTGGGGCATAACTACCTTCAGCATATATACTTGCAGTCTCACTTAAGGGGGAGGTGTTAATTCAACTTCAGTAGGTACAGTAATTAAATACCTGTGCCTCTACTGTATATCAGGAGAAAATTGCATCCTTTCACTAATGCATGCCACCTAACTATGGACTCAAGAGATCCTTAAGACTACCAGTATTAAGGCAACCTGAGCTCCCTCATCCTCACAAATTAAGCCCCAGGTTTTGCTACATGATAAAACAAGCTATCCAAGAGAATTTCAAAGTCTGTCATTAAATAGCATTAAAAGTAATTTTCACTTCCTAGAAGAGAACTTCACTGAAACAAAATCTCTCTTTATTGAAGTTTCTTGGAAGCAATGGTAAGTTTAACCAATATAAAATCAGTAAGCAAGCAGGATGCCACATTATAAATAAATTCGTAAAAATACATGGATTTTTAATAGTGCACTGATTATATTAGAGGGAATTTTTTGAGATTGTCTCATGTTCTAGTAAAACAGTTTATTAACCCTAGCTCTAAGGTTGATGCTTATGTTTCAGCATGAAAACTAATTGTCTGGTATTTACTGGATATTGTTTACAATGTTGCTTTCCTGAACCTTACCTCAAGCTTTCATACACATGAGTAGGAGTCAAAAAGGAATAGTGTGTATTCAAGATACATGCATTCTGTAAGTAAAGTAAGCTTTTCAATAGTTCAGTATGACAAACAAATGCTTACCTCAACAATTCTCTCAAACATATGAGCCAAGGGCAGGAATGATATCAGAACATCATCAGGGGTGGGTAAAAATGTTTTCTGAAAGTGTTAGCAAAATTGAAATTTCATTCTCATTGATTCTCAATTTTGCTCAAGTTAAACGCAACAATGAAATCAAGTGTCTAAAGGACAGCCCCTGCTTCAAGTTTTGTTTGTAATAAAACTGCATTGTTTCTTTCATCAGAAATACTACAGCAATAACTTGTAGCATGAGTAAACACACTGCAGAAATGGTAATCTTTTAGAGTTGAATACAGTAACCAAATTATTACAATTTACCATTCATATTATAGCTAGAAACAAATTCTGATAGAAACTACAGGAAGTTATACACATTGTGGGGGGAGATGAGGACAGAAAGGTTAAAGTAGTAAAAAATACACACTGCCATCTTAAGTCAGCTTGCTAATCCAATTTATCATAGGGTTGATATCAAAAGTACCCTACATGATCTAATTGTGAGACCAGTTAAAGACAATTTTATATGTATTGTATTTAAAATAAGTGCAATTGTATTTTTAACTACGTCTGTATGCATTAGAACCATCTTAGCTACCTTGCAGATGAACCTTAATAGTCTACTGTAAACTAGAAGTTAACACTGTATCAAGTAAAAATACAGTTACGTTGCTTGCTCAGTTGTGCAAGGGCTTTAAGCATTTTGGGGTTTGGGGTAAAATACATTATGGCTTCTCCCATTCTTAGTGGAAAAGGTTAGCCCCTACACAAACCCTCTGATACAGAGCTTTCACTATTTACAGACAATATAAGCCCATGGCAGAATGTAGTGTAGATCCATATCAGGATCTTTGTAACATTTTGTTTGGATCAGAGCAAATTGTAAATTTGTCAGTTTCTTGATGCTGACAGAAGAAACCAGTAAATATTAAACTTCTGACTTAGCATGGGCAGAGTGCTGTCAAGACACATTTTCACTTGAATTTTACTAAAAAGACCAAAATTAATGAGGTTTCAATGTTGGTTTTACTCATGAGATTCTTCCCTCCTGCAAATCCAGTGTTAAATTTGCAGTTTACCTCTGTAGTTTTCAGAAAAGCTGAAGCATTGCTGACGACATTTTGATGAGTGATCATAGCTCCTTTGGGGTTTCCTAAGGAAGAAGCACATCAGGATGCAAGAGTCAAATTTTTAGATCCTTTAGGTGAGCAGTGGTAAAATTAAGAGTGTGTGAATCAGTCCCTTCTTTGATATTAAGATCCTTCCTTCTGTATTGATTTAACAAAGGCAGAGAACTAACCAATACTTTCAAGAAGAGCTAGCAACAGTTAAGTTTGCACCAAGCACCTCAAATTTCATAAGGAAATAAAATCCTTAAATTGTTGTGCTTCTCTCATTCAAAATCCAACACTTCTGTGAAGATACAGCTATCAAACCCAGACTAATTTCTAGGCTCTCACATCGCTGTAAAAACATAGCTTTTCTTCCCTCTTGCTTCCTGCCAGTGTTTGGTGTTAACTCGTAAATGTCAAGTGTGTGACATTGCCCTGGTTTAAACCAGGGCAGACATCTAGACAGTCTGTTTTGGTCTTACAGCAAGGTTGCTTAGCGCTAAGGAACAAATTCTGCTCATACAGTACAGAAAGAAAAAAAGACTACAGAGGAATTGAAATATGAAGGAGAGCACTTATAATGGAAATACAAGTTCAGTGCCTTTTTCCAAGTCCCAAAATGTAACATCTCCACCCCCAATATTGTAAAACTCTGTATTGATCAATGGGAAAAATCAAAGGGAGCCTTACCATAGAACTTCCCCAGCTACTACTTGCCAAAAAGATGCAGCAGCAGGGGAGAGTCTTGAAAAAAAAGTAGGAGGGCTTCTGAATTAATTTGGCACATACAGGATAATAAATTCTGCATAATGTAATGAGGTGTACCTGTCGTTCCACTGGTGAAACAGATGACTGCTAGATCTTCTGGCTTTGGAGGCTATGAGAATTAAGAAAGTATTACTATGGTTAAGATGGCAAGGAAAGATTTTCCTGGACAAAACACTGAAATACTAGTGTTACTTATAAGCAATGGGAGATCTGCTAGCTGTCCAGCTTTCAGATTATCACTTACACTATTTTCATACTTACTATAGGTTTTTGCCTGTGTGTTCTTCCCAGCTCCTAAAGAAAGGGGAGAAAGGGAGACAGACAGCTTAGACATGAGCATGTAACTTTGGCTTTAAATTTACCAGACTAACATTACCAAACACCATAATATCCCATTACCTAGATTGTCTACTAAGGCATTTTAACTTCCAAAGAGTAACGAAGGTTTTAAGGACATTTTAAGGATATCTGCCCAGGGAAGTTGTGAATGCTCCATCGCTGGCAGTGTTCAAGGCCAGGGTGGACATAGCCTTGGGTGGCATGGTTTAGTGGGAGGTGTCCCTGCCCATGGCAGGGGGGTTGGAACTAGATGATCTTAAGGTCCTTTCCAACCTTAACTATTCTATGATATATAGAATAACTATCATGTTCTACAAATACAAAAGTGATAACTAATCTCAAATTCAATGTTTTTTTTTCCAGCTACTACACCAGTTTAACTCACTACAGGAGCTCAAGGTTAAGCAGTGTTGTGACAAGCTACAACAGGCAATCAATCCTATACATCATGCAGAAGACATGCACCACTAACAACTGCTAAATAGATGAAACAAAGTTAATTTCAATAAGCACCTCACACCAACATCACTGCTTGTGATAAGGAAGACATTTCCCCCATGATTACCACAAGTGGTTTGTACTCCTTTTATACATGAGAGAACACAAGATTCTCTACCCCCAGATAATCACCTTACCTCTACCCTCCTTATTCAGGTCTGACTTAATAATGTCATAGTTCTTTAGGCAGAAGGGAATTGATACCATTAAGATCCTTTTATCATCAAGGATAAAAGGATTAAGAGGGAAGACTTGAATGCCAATATTCCAGTATCTGTGACCTTTAAAGGTTTAAGTCAAGAATTATTAGTGTCATGCTTATTTAAGAATAGAAATAATGCTACCTTAAGGATTTAGGCAAATTAAAATGGACCTTTTTAAAGTACACCTTTAGAAGCAGCCTTTGAGGGCAGACACATCAACTTCACCGTAGCTATTACATTTTAAGTACACAATAGCACTACACATTCCTTTACTAGCCCCTAGATTTCTTTTAGTATGATGTATCTACTTGGGTAATCTTAAGAAATAAGCTATGTCTGGGAAAAGTTAATACTCCCATATCTGTAAATTTGCACATCTGAAACAGTACCTTTATAGAAAAATTTGCTACTATGACAATGCTCAAAACAGCATCTGCATTTCAAGCACCACCACAGACTCAGTACTTCCTTACAGCCTGTTTTGAGTAAGAACTGGTATTTACTGAATATACAGCTAAAATCTCCACACATTTCTTTTGATCTCAGAACTCCAAGATCTTTTTCTATTGAGAAGCCACTTATTCACAGCTACTCAGCTCTAAGTAACCACAGCATACATACACATATTATGCATCAGAAATCAAGCATATGGCATCAGAGGAACAGGCCACATAACCTAAAGCACAGCTGAGCAATAAGCTTAATCCAGAAATCCAGAAAACAAGTACTTAAAGCTAGAAATAGTCATTCTATTCTAATCTAAGCTTCTAAACAGTTCATGGTTGTCTTTTGGGAGACACTAAAAGCCTCTACCCCTTAAAAAGAGGGAAAAGCCTCTACCTCTTAAAAAGAGGGAAAAAGCATGAGAAAACTTACTCCTGCTCACAGAAACACTATTGGAAATGCTTAAGTTGGCCTAACTTAGACAAGTTTTAGACAAGAGGCTCTTGGAGCATCTATTACTGCATTAATCCAAACATCAACCATTTTTGTAAAGTAAGAGCTACAAAGTACTACTAGTAGTCACTACTTAAGCATCTAAATTTCTAACTTCAAGGTAACATTCATCCCCAGTTTTGTTTTTCAGTAATTGTAAGATCCAGTGAAAAGCACCTTCCTTTGCAAAAAACTGGAGTTAAATCAAGGAAAGAAGCCAATTTTAGTGTACCAACTTGCAGCTGGGCCAATCTTTTTCCAAGCTTAGTCCAATCCTTTTGCCAGCGAACTATAAAGTCACTTACTCCACATAACGTTTTTAGCCCCATTTCGACCTGATTTTGCTGGGGCTAGCTAGCTATGATACAGTTACCTCTTTCAAAGACATGCTAGCATTTTTTATCTTTACCAGAAGGTGGCCCTGTTAACATAGCAGTTGAGACTTGCTGCGGAAACAAGTTCAGTGAAATGAGGCATTTCACACCAGTTACTGACACCTGCACAAGACAAGCTCACATACTTGGAGATACTCAAGTCCTAGTGAACCAAGCCTTCACCAGAAGTCCTAGCTAGAATTAGGTTAAGCCCTGTTTCACAGTCTCACTGTAAAGATGTACTTTATGCATGTTGATCATGGGACAGAGTTCTCCAATTAACAAGTGAAGTTATGAAATAAACTTGCATAAGATGTTTATGCAGACAAACTAACTACAAGCAAAACCAATATTTAAACATTAGGTGGCTAAGCAAAATGGTTTCTGCTTCCCAAACCTGGCAGTCTCATATCCCTACATTACCATAAACTTACCCTGGAACAGTTTATTGCCATTTTCTTCCTCCTCATAAAACATTTTGGAGGATCACTGTACAGGGGAAACTACCATTTTTCGCAAGACCAAAACCTCCACAGGCTCTTTTTTGAAATAGTATTTCTGAAGTATTAGTCACGGTATATAATTATCATGTATCATGGGCAAGCCTTAACACTCAGATCAAATGTTCAGCCTGGACTATGTTAACAAGATTTCACTCTGCAATCTTGGCATATACACTTTTACATTTTGAGCATTATGAAATACTATTAGCAAGCTGCTTTCTTTCTTATATTTTTGTCTAAACTTCAATCCAAGAGATAGTTGAGTATTTTGAAACTAATCCACCACATTCTGTTCACACTCCTAAAAATCTGTTCAACAGCCATCTTCCTCCACAAGTAAATGGGAGGAAAGCAGTAATTTCGGTTAGGCATGCTTACCTCTATTTCTCTCATGCTGAAGATTTCCACCCCACACTTTTTGCCACGTTCCACAAGATCCATGCCAAAAGACTCCATAATAACAATAGTATTAAGTATTGGAGCTTCGCCCTTTTCCACACTGGTTAGCAGAAGTTTGGCCTTGTCAGGTTTGTCACAGAAAACCAATGACAAGTCAGCTGATGAAAGAGAATGACATTGTCAGCATGACAATTTTAGGCTAGATCCATACATACTTCAGAACATGTAATGGAAGACTTCTCTGAAGAAGGCTATGGTTCTGCCCTCAGTCAGTTCTGCAATCAAACATTCAGTCGCTGAAGTACTAAAAATGTCCTACCTTTGTTCACAATGTAGGTTATAGCTTCAGTTCCCAGTGTATCATAGAGTGGCACCACCACCATGGAGAATGCATAGCATCCCTGTTCAATGATAACCCACTGCACAAAAAGAGATGCAAGTCATTATGTGTTTGGTTATCGTAACAGACTTCCAAGAAAGGTTCATTTGGATTCTATCAAGAAAGTCAGCAGGACAGAGCTCATTTGGACAAGTGGCAGTTTGCATAATTTGTTTGCTTTGAAGACCTACTAATTTTTTTTTTTAATCTGTGGAATTAAAAATGAATGAGCTATGGAAAAGAATCCAATTCAATAAAACTCAACTCTGCCCCGAGAGATCTGCCTGCTAACAAGTGCAGTGCTCAATAAACATAATGGATACTGCAGCCTCATGATATGTTGCAAACTCCCTATGCTTTACAGCAAGCTTGATTTCACCCAAAGTACTGCCAAAGCAAGACAGTCATGCAATTATTTTTTCTGATAGTAGCTCACCCCCCTATGATGGACAACTTTAAACATCAGTTGGCTGGTTCTTCCATGTAATATCTAATACAGAGGCTATGTTCGTAAAATTGCTAAATGTCAGTTTTACAAACTGTTTATTAGGGGCAAGTTTCCTGAAGTAAGTTCTCTGCTGACTGAGACCACATTAAATGCAGGGAATTTTTCTGAAAAAATTTGTGCGAGAAGCAAGTTGTCTTTTTGGACAAGAGGTGTACTTCTTAATAAGACTAGTTCAAGGCCAGCTAACAAGTAACTAGACTTCCATGTAGACATTAGGCATACTGGTAAGTCTAAGCAGGCACATCTATACTAGCCATAAAAGGGCTCACTGAATACCCCACCTGTACGTGCAACAAGGGGGCAGCTGTATTGCTACTTAGCCTGAAGTTTAGTAGGTATCTTAATATGGTGGGAGTCTACTTTGTTAGACTTAAGAAGCTGCACAGTAATAAAAGCTTCTCATTGCAGCCTTCAACAACTTTTGCACACCATCATTCTCAATACAACAACCAGCATCTTCATTTTCTGGACTACCAATATACTTTTCTTTCATTTTTCCTTTTCAATTTAAGAGTATTTCAATACAAATATCAAACCTTAACATTTGAGGTCTCTCTCAAAGCCCAACCAAGCATCTAGTATTGAACACAGACAACAGCCTGGAAGTTTCAATTTGTTTTCTGACATGGCTCTGATCTTCTGTTAAGGGACACTTGTATCATTTCCCTGACCTGTTCTCTCAGTCCAAAACACAACTTCCTGTTGTGATCATCTGTTCTCCAGTTAACTCAGAGAAAGTAATACTTTTATTTATAAATCCAAGTTTGTTTTTTTAGTGAACATTTAAGCAAGTAACATACTAGGATTTTCCCCATTAGGGGATTTCCCCAGCAGTTGTTCCATGAACTGACAAATGTGAGTCATTTCACACAAAAAAAAGCCTCACAATCTCCTGTCTGGATTAGTGATTATATTGGGGATGTCACAACACCCATTCAGAGGTTTTCAGCAGGGAAAATCCCAGGTTTAAAATTGCTGCTTTAAGTCTTTCCAGCTCATTCCTGACCCAACTCAAATTCTGCTGGAGCAATGCAACTCAAGCATATTTTGTCTCTGTGATCCAAGAGCAGACCACACTACTGTGCTCTCCTTCAGAAAATCCACTGGCCTAGCAGCCAAAGACTTTGCACCCAGATGTCTATAGAGAAACAGTTCAAACTGGTACAACACTCCCATAGCTTCCTTTTTCACTTCCAGTTCATAAGGCTATAAACACAGGAGACTGAAGAGTCAGTCACACCTTGTCATTTAATAGCTTCCTAGTTGAAGATATCCCAGCCTTTATTACAAAAATAAAGCTGTAGCTACTAGAACCAGAACTCCAGCAGGAAAATCCAAGCAGCAAACAACCACAAATTTAAGAGTCTTGAAACTGTGTTTACTTCATCCATACAAGGTTAGAGTTAGGGGATTTTGTGTTGTAGTTTGGAAGAGGAGGAAGCAAGTCAAGGTCACTTATCACATAACTTGCTTTTTAATGACAGGAGGAAAGGATCAGTGACAAACTCGAAATCAGGAGATCCAACAGCAACCTGCTGTCCAGCACAACCAAGACACTGATACAACTCCTAACCCTGTCAACACTGTAGATGGCTCTGTATAATGGCATCCAGCTGGGAGCATTTAATCAAGAGTGACAGCATAGTTCTGACAAAACTTAAGAAACAGTCCCCTCTCAATATAGGTTTGTATTAGCTTAACACAGCAAGTATCAGCTCAGGCCACTAAGCACATAAATTATCTAGTTGGACTGAGTTACTCTAACCTATGTCTAATAAACAACTGCAAAGAACAAACATTTACTGAATATTATAAAGTATTTTTAGAAACAGTAATCTAGAACCACTTCTGGGTTAAAATGGATAGACACCAGCTAATCAATCTAAACATCCCAAAGTTGTCTCAGGTTTGTAACATCATTTTGCTTTATCAGGTGATCTTCTTTGATTATGTCTCTTTAATCTTTCTGCCTCTTTATTAAACTGCAATTGACTTCCAATTTTTGCCTTCCTCAGCAGTTCTGCCTCCCAGAATCTTTGTGCCCAGGGTCTCTGACCATCTCCTATTTGTCCAAATATTTAATCACCAAGTGATTTGAAATGTTTTAACACAACCTTATTACTTCCAGCCACTTTCAGTTACCTCCAGTGTCACTTTCAAGAGAAGCAAATGGTGATTACATTCTCTAAGTACCACATTAGATTCCCATTAAACAGGTTTCCTCTATAAACTGGTAAGAGGAGAATGAGTTCAGTTCTTCTGGATTCCCCGATTCTCTTCCTGCTATCCAACCTTCTGCATTCAGCTTTGGCAGCAGAACACCAGGACTCTAATAATTGTGTCAGCTAGTTGGTTTTGTTAGCTGAAGATATCAAAGCCTATGGCTTGTGGTTCTGCGGTGTCAGCCTTTATAGCCTTGTCCAACACCATGTGGACTCCTACTAGGGAAGCTCAGCACACTGCCAAAAAGCAACAGGTAGAGGAGTGGCACACTTCAATAACAGCCATACTACCAATACACACACTGTCAAATTACCTCAGGTCTGTTTTGTGAAAAGATTCCTATGTATTGAACATGTGATGGTTTGAAGCCTCGGTGGAGTAACGCAGAGCCCACACACTCAGCTCTGTCTAAAGCCTGCAGAGGCAAAAAACAAAAAAAAAATTGAGAGCAAGCTCATCAGTTCATACCCCTCAATATTATATAAGGTTTTACAAAAAGAAGGCCAATAACTGGTATGAAGCAGACATAAATTTTTTAGGCTATTCTGGATGTCCTCCGTGACTTTGATAACTGAAACATTGCAGTGTCATCACACTGCACTGACTGTAGATATGACACTTTCACTCAATATGAAGCAGAAAAGGCACTTAATCCAGTTGGACTTGAAAGTATTAAGTGTAGGTTTAAATGTTAGGCTCACATACTCAGAAAAGCCTGTTTTGTTGTATCTGTACGGAACTGCAGAAGTGACCGTGGTATGATTCAGGATTATATTTCTGCTCAGTCTAAGGCACTACATATGCCATCCTTCTGCTTCATTCAGTGCCTATGGGAACAGCATTTTCCCCTTCAAAAAGGAAGGGAACAAGGAGGCAAAACACAGCTAGGTCTATAAAGGGAGCCTAGGAAAGCAATTTTCTAAATTCTTTCCACATAGCGCATGACCTGAATCCATGTTAGTCACATGATTCAAACAGCAAAAACAGGTTGCACCTAGCAAATGCCCAGCAAAATCACCTTGGAAAAAGTGAGGTCTGCTACATACAAAAGGTGTTTAATGACCCTAGCAGTGTGTAATAGGCAAGGTTTATGCAAATTTGAATCACAGATTAAATCAGGAACAACCTAGAAGTGAACAGCTGTGAACAAAGATTTGCATAAAGGTATTTTTAGCTATCATTAAGGAGCATGCTAGTAGTATCTTTTAGCACCCTATACAAACAACATTCAGCACTATGGAGACAAGTTGTTGAAGCACAAGGAACATCTGTAGATAGAACCTTTCTTAGTGTAAAATGAAGGTTTCAGAAGCAAGCACCTAAAGTAATAGCAGTCTGAGTCCCAGAATACTACTTCAAAGCTGTAGCCTTTTAGAGGCAGTGCCCAAGTTCTAAACAATTCAGCAATGAAATGCTAAAACCTGCCAAGGTAACCGAAAAATTGTGAAAAACTTAACCAAGTAATGCAGGAGATACTCTTCTCCCTTGCACATATCTGATGCTATTCAAGACACTGTAGTTGAAACTAGAACCTTTCTGCAATATTCTGCTACAGCTTTAAAACATCTATAAATAATTAAGATTTGTTATATCACATTACTGGATGTTGTATCAATGGTCTCAGCAAGCAAAAGCAGGTCTAGCGCTGGATTAGAGACTTACCTCTTTATAGGAGATCCATTCATATGGCTGGTTTGGTTTTCTAACACCTAGACATGGACCATTGTCTAAAAAAAGATAATCAGAAGTTACCCAAAATATAACCTGACTCCTCTGTCCTGACACCACACTAACTACACTCATGGTGGTAAGCCTCTAGGTTCTTTGCAGACACCTTCAGAGACAAACCCAGTTGGTTGGTTCTTTTTTGGGGGGAGTGGGATGGTGAGGTGGGGGCATCAGGGAGGGAAGCTGGGGAGGGACATTGAGACAACAAGGCTGGTTTAGGCTAAAGGAACACAGCACTGACTTTATTCACACAACTCTGCTTCACAAGAGGTCAGTTATATTTGCCTTCAAGAAAACTTATATCTAATACATTTACCATATTGCTAGATAGACATCCCCTATCCCCAAGGGCATTTCAAATGACCCCAGACCTTTAGTTCTTGACATATTGTTGAAAAAAAAAGAATCTTTAACTTAAGACTTACTTGATACTTGCACACCCCTTTGGAAGACATCATAAATTGTTCTCACATCATCATAGTAGTAAACCAACAGTTCATTGCTGCTAAGAAGAGAGGACCTTCGAGCATGTTCACCACCCTAAGGAAACCCATTAGGAAGGTTAGACACACTGGTTTATTATAAATGAACACGAATTTCCTGAAGAAATAAAAACACCTCATCCATTAAATCATTATGAGCCTTGGCAAATTCAGCTTCAGAGAACTTCAATTTTTTTTTTAGTTCACTGAAGAGATTAGCAAGGCTTCCCAGGACTTTGTTTAAAGAGTCAGACTGCTCCCTGCATTAGTAAAAACCCATCAGGCAAAATCTTATTCCTCCTCAGCTACCTATAACAGCACAGAATAAATGACAGAATGCCCTTTAACAGTCCTTACAGGGCTTTTCTTAAAAAATGCTTTACTCTATTACTGCGGTATATATCACAATCCCATCAAGCTTTCTAAATGACTCCAGCTTCAACTCTCTAGATACAGTATTAATGCTGAGATCCTAATCTACTTTTCCGATTAAGATTACAAAACATAATCACACATCAAACTATGGTTTCAAAGCCTAAATGATTTTAAGGGTGGACAGCACCATCCTGAACAAGTGTTCTCATAAGTGAAATACTCTGTACCAGATAAAAACTGAGCCCTTTAATCCAATTTAAAGGTCCATTTTACAAAAAAGGCTTCCTCCTGATCTTGTCAGAGGCAGTCAAGACAATACCACCTTGAGGATTAAAATCACCATCTTTCAGCAGGTGAGCATTTAACACAGGCTACAATTGGAAGTCAATACAAAACCAGCCTTTTCTAGAGTGATAAAATCATCTCATTTTATACCAATCGTGTTTCACAAATTGCAGTTATGCAAGTACTATTGGGCCATGTTTATTAGTCCTGCTATGATGACAGACACCTGCAAAAGAGTTATTAGCAGGAAGAACCTAGCTGGCTAAACAGAGGGTCTTGGGTTAACATTGCATAAGATTATCAGTGGCTCTTGTCAACTCCTGGGTCTTCTAGGAAAGTCAAATCATTAACTAACTAAATCTGTGCCCAAGTTGTTCATCATCCACAACCTCAAAAACCTGTTCACATGCAATAGGCTTTTCCTGGCCATTAGTATATTTTCCTGTTTTCAAAGTACCCTAGAAGACCAGAGTGCATCTGTTCATCTACAAACTAGATAAACACAGGTTCATCTGCAGAAGATGTCATGTTGCCTGTGTCCACAGAAAGGAGCTAGTACATTAAAGGCACAAAGAAAAAAAAAACAACACTAAAACAAGTCTAACTTGTTTTCACAAAACACTACGGGTAATGCAGTGCTTGCCACTCCTTTGTTCAAGCCAAGGGTTTCCTTCTTGTTGACACAGGCTGCTTAGGATTAGCAATAATGTCAAAACATACTGTTGGCTCCACCACGCCTGAGGGGCAAGACACCAAATTTTCATTTTCCTGAGACACAAAGTAAGAAAGTATACCAGCAAGTGGTGCTTAGGTCACCAACATGCATATTCTGAGCAGCAAGAAGTATAAACTAGAGTTTTCAAACCAGCCATTAGAATTTAAAGCATGCCAATCCCTAGGTAAACACGCAGCAGCTAAGGCTGATCACTTCATATGGAGACAAGCACATGCCTAATCAAGTGATTCCTGAAAGACAAGGAAAGCTAGAGTTCTGGTAATGTGTCAGAAAAAATGTGATTAGGTTTAAAAGTTTTCATGAGTTGAATACTTCTCTCCATGTCTTCCACGCTAAAGGAAGAAAAAAAAGCAAGTCACAAATGCAAACTCTTACTACTAGAAAATACTGACATCCTAGCATTTATTTATATTTCTTCCTTCATGCCTTAGCTGAAATTGGGCCAATAGAAGTATTTGGGGCTTTAAAGCAATATTTAATATTTGACAGCCATACACAGGCACTCAAATTAACAGCCAAAGTTGCGCAGCTACCAGTCACCAGAGGAAGGAGCAATCCACAAGCAGACAGATCCAGAGACACCTACAGTTACAGACATTAAGGGTGCACAAGCTTGCAGAATGCAGGACAAATGCCCTATTTCTACCATCACTGTAGCACTGAAATTCTTAATATAGCGCATGACCGAGTACAGCATGATTCTCAGCAATGCAGCCTTGCACTAGTCAGACTTTATTTAGAATAACTCTTCATTAATCTTGTCTCCCTTCCTACAGGGAAGGGATTCAAATGGATCCTGAAAGACTTTCGCCTATACTTCTGAGGAAATCCACTGAAGAGAGATAAGATTGGGAACTTTGAACACAAGAGGGTTTCTTTCAGTGAAATGTAACCATAGTATGCATACTTTAAAGACTGTACTCCATTAATTGTGGCATCGACTCTAAAAGATTAGATCTTTCAGTAACTTTTTGTATCAATATTCAACTAAGTATGCAATCTTCATGCTCATTCAGTGATTGTTAAAATGGGTCACTGGGTGCTAGCCTACTGAATCTAAACTTTCCAGAGACGGGAACTGACCTGGAACAGCAGTAAATAGGATCATTTTCATCCCACAGAAAGTTATTAAGATCTATTATCAGAACACTTAGAAATCCTACTCCAGTCATTGATTTCATTTAAACTTTGCTGGGCCAAGGAAATACACCACAAGTAAGAATTAAGCATAAGCCTATTTACAGTTCAAAACTGTTACCATTAATGAACAAGTAGATTAGATATTAAAACAGTAGAGAAAATGAGCTGCCTCCTGACATATCTTTTCGGACCACACTGCTTACTCCTTAGACATTTTAATAGCGTATTACTTAGCCAGAAAAAACAATGTCAAGACAGATTTTGAGAGCACTTTTTGGTATTTTTCTTCAATGGAAGAGAATCCATCTTAACATATGTATAAGAGAATGGAGTAAGCTAAATGAAATTCTAAGCAAAATGTAATGAGAAACTGAATACCAAGCACTGTACTACACCCTTGCTATCGTCATAGCAGTACTAATTCTAACAGACACTTGATACTTTCTTCAAAACATAGATTCTCATTTGATTAGTTTGGTACAGCTTACAACATTAAAGGCTGTATCTGAACTGTGAACAGACAAAACTGGATCAATCTTGCTCATTTCAACCTGTTCTCAAAGCATGAGCTCTTTATCACTAAGACATGCTAACACACTCAACTGGTTCTCATTTAAGTTTTACTACTGTTCAGTCTTCCTACTAAAATGTATTTTCTAAAGAGAAAATGAAAAATAATGCTGTTATACCTATCTTGCTCTGATCAGAGAGCTGATGTTAATTAGTACAATATGGATCAATGATGTGTTAAGCAGTTCAGTGAAGTCTCATACTACCAAACAATGATTTCAACTACAGAATCCAGCAGTGCTGAAGAAGTAAAAGCACTGAACCGAGAAGGCTGCCAAGATTCTCAAGCAAATAAGCATCTGTGATTGGGTTTATGGCCAGTTAAGAGCCACAGTTTTACCATCTTCCAATGCAACACGCTCCCATCAAATCCATTGAAGGCCATACTGACTAGTGAGGCCCCCCACCGCTGGAAAAAACTTTTACTGCTAGTTTGTTCCATCCACCAAAACATGCTATTCTACAAGACTATTCCACCCACTAAGTGGCTGCTGCTAGGATTAGGAAAGCTCACCAAGAGAAGAGCCAAATTCTGAATCTTTACTACACACATGTATATAAAATACCTTTTGAAAAGAGGCATTCTGGGCAATCATCACATTACCAGAGAATGTTTTACTTTCCCCTTTGCTTACTTCTTATATCAGACCATTACTGAGATAAGGAAAACAAGTGCCTGGAAAACATAGGGTTAAAACACTTTTAACTTAACTTATGTCTAAGATAGAGAGCAATGTTTGTGTTGCAAGTCTGTGGTGTGATAGCAGAATTTAGTAGTCTTACTAACAAGAGTGAGTTATTTCTTTCCATCCTTCTAATGAGTGAATTCTTTTTTGCTAGCCTTCTCATTTATCAGTTAGTTTGGAGGCAGTGACTCCCGAACATCTGCAAGCTTAGGATACTCCTTGTCTGCCCATCCTCTTCTGCTTGCAATAAGTTTTGTACGAAGGTCACACTGCTCTAAATCTTTGCCAGCTATCAGAAACTAGCAGATAGGGCTGGTTTCAGCTAACTGTGATTACTGGGGAATCCAACTGTGCCAAAAGGTGAAAAGTGCACCGTGAGGAAGACTGCTTACTTCATCTTGAAGACCCCCGCCCATGACCATCGGAGGGCAGTGCGCAAGCACCAAAAGGAGGAGACTTATTATATTGAGTACCTAAACTAATTGTAATATCCCCACTGCTTTCTCAGGAACCTGATGAATATGCATGCTTGTGTGTAATAAATATTGCTTGCTTAGCCCCTCAGTGTGCAAGTTAGGAGGAGCGACCCCCCTTGCCCCAGGCACTGTAATAAACATACCTGCTTTATAACTCTCCTTGAGTTGTAGAGTCTGATTCCATGCTTCAATTACTTGCTATAGTAACATGATATGTTATAGTAAGCTTACTGCATGCCATACAGGGAAGAATAGGAAATAAATGGTACTAAGATTTTGAATGGAAAGGCCAACTAATGCTTCATTCTTCAACCTCAGTATCACAAAACATTGCAAAGAAAATGCCTGATTTGAGACTATGACAGGCATTTACTTTTTAAGTTCATTGAAGTTTACCTACTCCAAATTCCAAACTGCTTTGCCATGTGTTTACACAAGTTTGTAGTCACATCTACTCTTAAGGACAAAGTCACGTTAACTGCATTTGATACAGGACAACTAGGTACACTCTATCCACACAGAATAATGTGCTATAAAGGGACAGTTTGGTTGCAAGTGTTAAGAAATCTATGATGGTAGCATCTGACTATCAAGAGTAATGCAAGAAACTGTCAGCCTTACAATCCTATGTTTTGTAATTATCTCCCTTGAAGATGACAACCTTTCAAAGCTGTCTCCTTCCTTCAAAAGGAGGAAACACCTTGTCTACCCTGAAGAAATACAGAGGCACTCTCGGAAGAATAAGTGGTAAAATCTTGACTCTATAGTTAATAGGGGAATTGATACAACTGCTGCTTGGGGAACCCCATCCATGTAATCAGTTGTCTGTGTTTGCTTCTAAGCAGCAATTCCTCCTAGTCAGATTGTTGCCACATTTTGCTTCACTATTAAAAAAACCCCACCACCTAACAATAACTCTGCCTGCCTCTAAAAAGCACAAGACAAAAGCTAAGCCAGCACATCCAGAGTTTAGCAGGTGGTTGCTTTAATTTCAACTTACTCTATAGCTGGGATCAATTTGCAGGACTAATACATTTCCACAGATCACATGAGGACAATCAGTACCCTCTTCATGCTTGTAACCCTATATAAAGTCTCAACTGACAGTTTTTATAATCTAAATATAACAGTAAAGTATTAGCCTAATCAGTATACTCTAACCCCAAGACCTAATTCATTAGTTCATCACCTAAACACAGGGCCAGGAGTTGAAAGCTACACTGTACTGATTTTAACATGAACAAGTTTCCTGCCACGAGTCAGATCAGAACCTCCATTTTTGCAGCACAGAATCTTCTTCTCCCATGCTAGTTACTACCACCATGACCTCAACAACCCTCAAACTAGTTCTCAAATTCAGAAAGCCAAAAAACTGAGCTCAAGCCACACTTCAAATAACAAATCCCCAACCTAAACACGCCCTGAAACATACTCCCCACACACTACAAGTGTAGTTTAGACACATTCGCCTATAAATTAGTGTTTGGTCTCTCTCAATGCCGCCTTTCGGCTTCAAAATTAACAGCATTCAGTGAGCAACAGTGAACAACAGTATCCACCAAGCGTCACTTACCTCTACTTCCACAGACTGCATTGCTAAATCACATGGTGGTTTTAGTGCTTTCGGTCTTGTTGCATACCAGTAAGTTGTGAGAGCTGCGAAAGCACCGAAGCCCATAAGCGTGTTTGTCGGAAGGGTGCGCACATACTGCCTGACGTCCCCAAGTTCTGGCATTCGTAGGTGTCTAAACAACTCATGTGCTTGCATTGCAATTCAGTGCAGTTGTTGTGATGCTGGAATCTGGTGATATGAAAGAGAGTTACACAAAAAGATATGAAATCCCCTTTCAGTTCACTGTTGTTGTGGGAGAGTGATGTATGCATTGTCCTACTGGCTTGCCACTATCAAAATTATCTGCCACTTGACAGGCAATACCTTTAGACTGCTGTACTGCAATTAAATAAGCAAGTGATTAGCGGTTCATACTCCAGAAAAACAGGTGGGACTGTCAGGAGGCAATTTCTTCAGGGTTTTAATGCAGCTTCTAACAGCCACTGTGATTCAAAATTGAAAGAGGCAATTGTTTTGTTAAAGAACAGCATTTCACAAATGCAAACTAGTTATTTGTAGAATAGCTGTACCAAGAGACTGTTTAAACAGTGTCAAACAGGGAAGCCTGGAATAGGGAGGGCAGGGCTGCAAGATGTTAACTTGCTTGTATTAACATAACAGAGAGCATCCTAATCCTATAGTAGCAAAGCAGGAGCAGGATTTTTCATCTCTTAAATCCAGTAAAATAGACTCTTTTTACTCTCCCTTCAGTCATGCACAGAAAGCTCACTACACCAAGCTGCTTTCAAAGCCAGCATCCTCCCATAACTCCTCTTGTGCTAGCAAGCTTCCTATTTGTCCCAGTACCATGCCAGCAAATTATCTGTGGTCATGAGACACGCTAAAGCAGCGTCTAAGGAGGCCCAAGGCAGCAGCACACAGCAATATAATCAAGCACAGGAAGCACATTTGATTTGTCATGTTCATGCAGAAGGCAGAGTTGACAGAGGCTGCTCCCTGCCCGTGCTTTCTGACATGGATATTCCAGAGCAAGAACCAGCCACGGGGCGGGGGGGGGGGGGGGGGGGGGAAAAGGACTGCCATCAGCTCAGCTGGTGCACTCGTCTGCAGCCAAGGTCTCCCGGGACATTCGTCACATGTCAAACCCACCCGCTCCTGCCCAGTAGGTGAGAGGTAAGCAGCAGGCAGCCAGCCTGCTCTGCGCCAATGGCAACCCACACCCAGGCACCCCACCGCCTGCGGAAGGGTGCCCGCCTGCCCTCCCGGCTGGCAGCACTGCTCACAGCCGCTGTCACAAGCCCAGCCTCCGGCCATGGAGGGACAGCTGACAAAGGCTGCTGTCAGGGTGTGTGGGGGGAGCAACACTTTCCTGCTTGATTGAAGAGCAAGAGTTACTTGCTTAGATGATTTAGGTCCAGCCATGTCCTACAGACAATAAAATTAAACGAAGGTCCTACAGAACATCAAAATAAGTGTTTAAATAGCTAGAACACACCATGTAACAATACACTGCTGCAGGATGGCAGTGTCTCCTACACTGCCATCCAAACAGGCAGACTTGTATGCTTATTAGTTTTAAAACCAACCACATCAGGCTAAGATTTCAGATTGCTTTGGGAAAAAACTCTAGTTTACAGTCTGTCCTTGAAATCTTTACTACTGCAATCAGTTATTCAACCAGGCAGCAGAAAAGTTGTCCAGTTCACAAAATGTCTAACCAGTATTTGCACAGGGATTTGCTACAGACAGAAGGAAAAAAAAAAAAAAAGCCATAAAATTAGTTCAAAGGGCCCATGGTTTCACAATGTTACCAGAAGGACATGCTGAAGTAAGGTCATGGATGGGGGCAGTCAGGATGGAATCAAGTTCCACCTCCGGAATGGTCCCAGGCCCATTGGAGGCTTCCCAGCCTTCAGGCACTGTCCTCTCCCTCCCTGCTGCCTTTTCTTTTACAGCATTAGCCTTAGGGTGCAGGGCTGTATCACCTAGATATGTAGTGCAGGGCCACCACAGAAATGCCCTTTGGTCATTTGCACTGTGATACACAGCAGACTATACTCAAGGTCCACAACACAACAGGCTGTAGTAATGGAAGGTAGAGAGGAACTGAAATATTAACTAGAACACCTTTGACTTCCCCCAGCATAAAAAAAAAAAATCAGTTACTTTAGTATTATCACACTATTGCTTTTTATGCATCAAATCATGCTTATTAGCATTGCAGATATGAAAACTACCTCTTAATATACACCGATGAACAGTAAGAATAAAGAGTAATTCCAACAAGGAAGTCTTGGCTTATAGGTTAATCCTGCGTATATCATAGACACCATATTATAAAACTAGGAAGAAAAAAAAAAGGGGGGCTATAAACACACGTAAGGGTTAAGATCAATTCTCCTCAAGCCCCACAATAAGCAGCTTTGACTTTCAAAAACCAGATACTTGCTTTCCTCTCTGCATTAGTCATGACTTGTCCTGTACAGAGACTATTGATTTAGGAATGCAACGTAATTAGAGAGTTACTCTTTCAAAAGTCTGTGGTGCCATCACAGCTAACAAGAACTGAAATAAACATGACTTTCATTCACAGAACAGTCCCACTGTAGTCAAGGAGCTGCTACAATTTCTGCTGCACACCACAACTTTTCATTTCCTTGACCAATTGTTTGTGGAACAGCCTGTACCAAACCTTTCTTGAGCAGGTACACCAAAAGTTATCAGCTATAAAATGATACATTTTACTGCTTAGGTTTATATTGAGGGATGACTTATTACACTTTCTGCCTCATCGGCACAAAAAAAGACCCCTAAGATTAGGACAGAGTTTTCTGCAAGACTAAGCAATTCCTAGCTTCAACGCTATTTGCTAAGTCATATCAACACTTGTTTTCTGTATTTAAGATAAAGCCAGATGCAAGAGGGTGAATTTATCTGCACTCTTAATGTACGGATCCAAATGTGCCCCATCAAAGAAGGGGGCTTTGATGCTTCCTAGTCTTCTTTGATCCATCTCAATGGTTACTTGGCTCATACTGTAATTACATCAGACATCCAGGATCTTTGCTGAGACCAGAAAGAGCAGTTTAGAGCCTTTAGACTGAAATACAAAGATCTTCCCAGTGGACTGAGGATCTTGCTTACAGTCATTTTCCCCAAGGAAAGGCCCAGCAAACCCTGCTCACTCAGGACAAGCAGAAAGGCCATGGTCACTTTGCAAACTCAGATCCTGCAATTGCTTCTCATCCAGACAGGATCTCAACCACAAGGAACAGACACTCAAACTCAGCCCCAGTGAGAGAGAGGACACAGCAAGTGACTCGAAGTCACAGCTGGAGAACCCAAGCAACAAGACCCCCAATAAAAGAAGTACCAGCCTGTAATACTTAGGTTGATACATGTAGCAAAAAACTTCCAGCAGAAGAGACAATGTTTGAGGTCAAAACCACTTTTTCCTCAATGCAATCTATAGACCTTGGTTTGTCTTCAAGTCCAGAAAAAAAAAATACAGAAAAGGATATGCGAAAGAGGGTTTAATAACAGGGGAAAACTGCTTCAGAGATAGCCATATGTCCTGGCCACCACCACAGAAACAGCTCCTGACATCCAACCCATGAAAGCATCCATCTGAACTCATCACATCAGTTTGGTTAAGGAGCTCTGTAGATCTCATGCAGCCAGCTCTTTGCTCACACACGCACACATGCCCCACAGCACCCAAGACTCATTCCTTACAGCAGAGCCAGTATCTCAAGGCAATGACCCAAGTTGGCAGGACTCTGCCGTTCTTTGCTGCTCCTACTCGGCATACAATGGGCTATTTACAGCAGGCAGCAGCCTGCCTATTGTCTATCCATAACCAGACATCGTTCGAGTGCAACAGAAGAGAACGGGAGAGCAGTGTCACCCTTTGCATTGCAAAGAAAAACAACCCCAAGAACCAATGGCTTTTCTTCCTCTCCATCACGATATTTAGATGAACGGCACACCAGTGCAGCAGTGGACTGTTACAAAGGCAGGTCCATCACATGGCATAAAGATGTGGCTGTGTTATTTTCACAGCTTCTTGAAGGCAGGAGAAACCTACAAGACAAGTTGACCCATATACCTTTGAGCTATCCTGACAGGTACTTGCCATTGCAGATTGTTGTTTTCTTACTGTTACAGGTTATGCTGCAGAGCTCCCATGGATCTGTTTTACTTAAGTGTTTCACCACTCATTTTTTGAAAGAGGAAGCACAGAACCATATTCTAGCTCCTTTATTGAGCATAAAAAAGTGAAACAAACAGCTTTGGCTATTAACAAGAGAAGTCCTTTTGTCCAAAGAAAATACATAATCCTTATCTCAGAGCATATGTATAATCATCTTAAATTCAAATCAGTCCAACCTGTCCCCAGATACATGCTCCCATAACTCTTTGTGTTGGCCAGGCACTCATCTGGTTGTGCACTCACACTGGGGAGGTTATCTGTCAAACACCATTTGCCTGGGTTAATTATGATGCTAGTTTTCAGCTAGGGCAACTTTTGTCCGGATGACCAAGTAACCATTAGCTCCCAGAAGGAAACAAGACAGCTCAGGAAAGAGATGGACTGTTGTAATACTACACCTTAAACGTGCAACTCCAAACACCGCATGCAAGTCCTCCCAGGATTTCCCCCCTGTCCTGCAGTCAAGGCAGTAACTTGATTGAGGTCTTGCAACCACCTGTAACAGAATCAAACTGTTATCACAGGAGGAAAGGAGGCAAACCACAACCAACATCAAGGTACAGCAAAGAAGAATCCTCAGTTTAAGGCTTATATAACATTAATGCAACAGCAAGATGTCTCCTGTGGTGCAGCCTGTCATGTATGCTGTGACAGTCTCTCCTTAGCCACAAAGGACTTTCCTGAACAAGCCTACTAACATTGAACTGTTTAATCCACTACTCTTCTGCTGCCACCATCATCCTCCTCCTCCACCCACCTTCCAACCTCCTTCTGCTCCTCCACCACTCCCTTCCCCCTCCCTCCCCCTCAATTAAAATACCTAAATATCTTACCCAGAATCACTTAGATCACCCAGCCAGGCTTTGGAGATATAAACCCTCCTTTTAAAACAGTAAATGACGAATACACTTTCCAGCAACAGTAAAGAGGGAGGAGCTAAAAAGCTGTTAGTGAGGAATGAACCCCATGCACAGATTGGAACAAGCAGGCCCTTAATATCCACCACCCTTCCCACCTCCAAACCCACTTAGGCTCCCCAGTTTGACTTTGAGTAACCACAGGGCATCACACAATGCTTCAGATCACCTCTGCTGGTTCAGTTTCTGTTCCTGCATTTGGGACAAGGCAGGACTAGAGGAAAGCAGCCTACAAGCTGCATTCAGCCCCATCAGCTGGGCCATGGTGATTTACTTCATAAGCTGCATCTGAAAGTAAGAGTCTTGCTGCAGCCTTTAAGAAGCACTACATACGATACTGATGTGTCAAGGCTCTGTGCCCAGCAACAAAAAAAGTCACAGCCCTGTCCTCAGACATTTGGTTGCAATCCTATGGAACAACACCTGGACCCCTGCCTCTTAATGATGTCCAACAAGTAATTTGAGCGCACACCAGTGAGGTCACTGGAGTTTATTCAAGTTCAGGAGCTGAACCACGTGACAAGAAGCTGCTCGATGCCTTCTGTGCAACTACAGTTGTCAAACAGTACTTGGTAACCCTGTAAATTAAGGAAAACCAATAGTTCCCACTAAAACCTTTAAAACAGTGATTGACTTAAGTTTCCTTTGATCCACACCTATACACACATTGACATGTCAGTCTTACTGGCTTCCCACCTTCTGAGACCACAGCAGATACTTACAAACATCTATCTTGCAGCTAAAATTACTTTCCACTAGAATTCCATCTCTAGAACTCCGATTTGCAAGTACATTACTCTATCTTAACCTCCATGCAAATACACTGTAGATGAAAAAATCACTCTACAGAAGCAGATTTCTACAAACAAGCAGCTTTCTTGTGGCATTAACAGCTGGAATAGATCCTGCAAGCTTATTCATTCTACCCCTCTCAGGAAAAGGCTACTTTTCAGATAGCCCAGTATGATACATCAGGTTAACACATGCTCCAAGTACTCACCCAAGACTCTGCAAGAATGAGTTTCTTACTCACTCTTCTGCCACCTCAAGTCTAGCAGAAGGCAACCTGGGTCAGGCACAGCGAGCCACATTGCATCACACCAGACAGTGTTTACATTCAGAAGGATGTTTTAAAAAAGCATAACCCTTAACACTGAGGCTGGCCAGATCAGCAAGCACTTAAGAGAAGCAACTGGCTCACCGAGTGACCTCCTAACACCAGCATCACAAGAAGGAGTATGACAAACCCAGCAACCTCTTGACCTCTGGTATTAAGGTATCCCTTGTATTTCCTCTGAGTAAGTGACAGTGAGCATTTTCATCTAGCTTTCCTAGGGAACTAATCCATCCTCACCAGGCTATTAATGCAGCCCAACTGCAGAGGCCAAGTTTTCAAAACAAGACACATGCAGTATCAAACAAAAAAGCTTAAGAGTTTTGGGTTTAAGACAGTAATTCATACAAAAAAGACAGAAGTCCTTTTCTGAAAGTGGGACACCATACACTTCTGCTCTAAACCTTACAGAGTCCAACTACAAAAACAAAACCCAGTTTTCCTCTAACTCTCTATAAAACCATGCAAGCTCTTTTCAGTTGGTTTTGGGCAAACTTCCAGTACTACCGCGATTCAAATCCTAACCCCAAAGGGAATATTTTACTATCATATTTTATTCTGTAGATTAATAGCTCTCAACATGAAAGGCAGCAAGGAAGAGCAGAAGCCTTGTGTTATCAAGTGTCCCTGTTCCAGGAGTCAGGTGGGACCTGCAGAAATGCAAGCCCCCCATCTGCAGCCAGGGTTCAGCCTACTGCCTGTAAAGGTCAGTGTTGTACAGTGCTGCTCCCCTCAGCCACATGTATTGCAAGCCTGCATGCAATGAACAATCTCCCCTCCTTTTTATGAGGATTTCCGGAGAGTTACCACTGGTTATATTTAACGTATTACAAGATTTAACATATCAGAACTTGTAATTTAGCACAGCAGGGAAGTAGGATATAGGAGGCAGTCTTTTCATTGGACTACCAGAAGCCTAATTTATCAGGCAACATATTCCCTGGGGCCAGAATATCTCTCTCCCTCTCTGCTGCACGTTTGACAAGTCTTGTCATTAGCCTGAGTCCACCCATTTCATTTTAACTGTATTACCAAGACTTAGAAAAACAAAACAAAAGACAACTCCTACCTGCTATTGCTTACAATAGTCACAGGGTTGCTTTCTTGGAGGGAAAGAGAGAAAGAGAGGAAATCATTTGACTCTTCCCCACTGGGGATTGATACAGTGAGGACAGAGAAGGTATAATCCACCTCTATCTCCTTCATAAAATCCCATGGGGTGTTCATTTTTAGTAGAGCAATGAGGTAGAAATCAGCTACAGAGGCTTTATTCAACAAGAGAGTCACCTGGACAACAATTTGAAAGTTGTCTTTCCTTTTATTTTGAACTACTGGCTTTGCTTTTCCACTGATACCAACCTTGTACTTGCCCTTGAAGCAAGAAGCTACTCAGGGATTTGCTTCTAAAGCACTTACTTTAAGCCTCATCTTGGCCAATTTGTAGATGTGAAACAGCACCCACCAAATTTAGAAGGTGCCTTTTAAATTCATTATAATCACACAGTCCTCAGAATAGGCTAAAACTATTGGCTCGAGACCTTGATTACACTACACACAACAGCTACTTGAAACTGCAAGCTTCAGGTTTTTCTCATCAGCCATCCTCAGACTTATTCCAACACAAGCAAGCTAGATATCCTTGGACTTTAAAGAATCAGGCAGTCACAGCATGGTTTCATGAGGAATTCTGTATTTCAGCTTTTGCATTATAAAAACTGCTATTGTGGCAAGAAGAGACAGGTATTTTTCAGTAAACTCAATGCTTTCTTACACTCAATTTCTTAATCCAAGAAATCAGATCCAAATCTTCTGAGCTGAGAAATCTCAGCTTCTGAGTTTGAGAGCACACTCCAAAGCAGAGAGGCAAGCACAAATACTCCTAAACAGGCACAAGAGACTGCATGGCTCATTGTAAAGCAATTTGTGTGAAATAAAAAAGTCTGTTAGCACCACATGAAATAGCTCTGTGGTCCCGGTATAGGTATATAACCATAGGCAGTTTCTTCAGATGTCACTCTTTCCTATCACAGGACATGTCTGTCATATTGCACTCACAAACCCAAGCGAAGCATATGCTTACGTGGTTTATTCGGTCCAAGAGGGTGTCTATAATACTCCAAGCAACTCACAGACTTTAGAAATTCAGAAGGCTTCAAGTGTTGCAATTCCTGTTCAACAAGAACGAGAGATGCATGCACCCTAGAACAAAAGCACCATGCAACCAGGCTAAATCCCTGCGCTGTAGCACTGCAAGTCCTACCTAACAGCAGAGGAGGCCTGCAAAGTCAAACTCACCGAACCTTCCATTTTAGGCCAGTGTGCCTCAAGCTACATTTCCATACACGCTCTCAGCTGCTCAGACAGAAAAAAAAAAAACAATCTAAAAAAAAAAACCCAAAACCGTCAAAAAAGTTGCTTTCAAGTACATGCTGCACTCATACCAGTAACAGCGACCTAGTTGAAGGCAAGGTCCAGCAACTACACCTAACCCGCTGAGGCTAGCAGGCAGCACGGTGCTCCCCAGCCCGCTCCTCACTGCGGGTCCGGGCGGCGGGCAGCGCGGGGGCTGCTTTTCCGGGAGCGGGGCCTGGCCGGAGAGACCACCTTGCGGCCCGAACCCGTGCCGTGGGGAGGGCAGCGCTGGCGCCGAACAATGCCCTGCCAGCCGGAGCTGCCGCAGCGCCGGGGGGAGGCCGGGGGCAGCCGGCTGCGCTCTCCTGGAGGCTTTTGTGCAAAGGGAAACCAAGGCGGCTCCGCGGGACGCCGACCCCTCCGCGGGGCGGAAGGGAAAACCCCACACCGGTAGCCTGAGGGGATCGGCGCCGACACCGCCCCTCCGGCACCCACCGCCCCTCGCTCGGCCCCGCAGATGACAGCACCAGCGCAGGCCGCCCCAGCCCCGCGGCGAAGGGCCGGGTAACGGCGGTGGCTGCGGCAGGCCCCGGCGGAGCCAGCACACCTCAGCGGCGGCCGGGCAGGCTGCGACGAGCGTGTCCCTGACAGCCCCCGGCCCTGCGCCGCCTCCTCAGCGCGGCCGGACCCGCGGCCTCATCCTCTCCCTACGCTCCCGTGCACCGGTGGCGGTGGCGGGCGGGCACCCCCGAGCCCCGCTCACCTCCCGCCGGCGGCGGCAACCACGACGACCACGACTGTACACCACTCTCCCGGCGCCGCCCTATTTAAGCCGAGCAAGGCGAGAGCGGCGCGTCCGCGTGCCGAGCCCGCCCTCCTCCGCCCGCCCGCTCGCGCCGCCCGGCGGGCGTTAGGGCCCGGGCCTACCCCGCCGCCGCGCCTCCCGCCCCGCCCCTCGCCCTGCCTCTTCCCTGTCCCCGGCGGGCCGGCCGCTGGCCTGCTGAGGTCCCGGGGCCGGTACTGTGCCGCCCTGCGGCACCGCTGGTGCGTGTCGGCCTGCCCGTGCCGCAGTAACCCATGCAGAACCGCGGGGAGGGCGGTGGAAGTAACGTACGTGCGGGCACAAACGCTGAGGGAAGCGTAGGGGAGTGACAGCATGGGCGCTGCTGGGGGCGCCGCTTCACACCTTACAGATCCGAGCTGACAGCTGGCAGGGTGTTTCAGCTGTTCTGACGGCTTCGCGAAAGACTTCTGCATCCCGTACACCTAGGCCACAAGGACCTGTGCTTCAGTATGAAAGCGTTGGAAGGGGACAGTGACCTTACCGAAGCCTAGAGAGTCATCTGTTCACCTTGCTCATGAGGGGGCTGCGGGTCTGAGGTGCTACTGGTAAAGCAGAGGCAGCTGGGGCTTTGTCAGCCGCCTCTGATGGGTAGCTGGTTTTAGTTTGGCGGGTGCTTCAGTAGTCTGTTCGACCTGTAAATTATCAACCACATCTCAAAGTCCCACTGTGCTGCACACTCTGCATTGCCATAGTTTTCTTGTAGTTTCGTGGGTATTATTTGGATGTACTTAAGTGTGTGGGCAGGATGCGGCCATACATACTCATATATATATATATATCTGTAATATTTTGTAAATTACTGGAGGTGCTTTTATTTTACATGAAGGGAACCACCATTCCCTGATGCTTTTGGTTTATACTGGAGTATAACAGGCATATGACTTCCTGCAAAATTGAGTTTTTAACAAAATAAGAAGTCTATATTCACTTTATAGCACAAAGGAGGAGAGCACTTGTGAAGCTGCCAACAGTCCCCACTTAACTGAACTTGGGTTCGCACTGTGGAGTGGCTCCGAAACGCAAAATAAAATCCTTTCTTGGGAAAGGAAGTGGAAGCGGAGAATCCAGGAATGCTGCCTGCAGCTGCTAATGGGCATGAAGTCCATGGCACCACTAGGACCTGTCCAGGTAAAGCCCCAGAGCACCATCAGCATAGACTTTAGCTGCTCTGCCATGGTTGGACTCTGTGGTTTGCTTCTATTGCACCACACTTTATGCTCGTGTAGACACAGCCAGACTCTGCCAAGTGGTTTTTGCACTATGTCCAGGGTTTTGAAGGAATCAAGTGATGTAGAAATACACTGTCTCAGGCCCTGGTGACTTCATGTTTTATGCCAAATGCGTCTAGGTTCCATCTGCCAAACAGCAAAATCTATTATGATTTTATCTGCTACACTAATTATTCCTTCATAAAAAAAAGATATAGGCCACATGTTTTAGCCTTCTCTCAGGGAAACTTTGGTGAACTGATTTTCTCTTTTCTCAGTGGAAAGAGGGTTTCTTAAAAGTCTGTCACTTGTACTTTTTCATGAATCCTGACATCAAAAGGAGACTGTGAAAGTTCCAGTGACGCAATATTTAAATAGGCATCTCACCAATGCCAGGGATCACCTCTCTACTCCTACTTGACACTCACAAGATTATACATCCACGGACTACATTACTCTCTGAAATCGGCTTTTTTCCCAGCTGATCAGAAAGGAGATGGACCTTGTCTCAGCCAAACAATGTAGAAAAACACACATAGGCAACAGGGAAGTAGGATCAGAATGTAAACAAAACCTACAATCATAATATTGGACTGTCTTACACAGGGAGCTAAAGAAGCTGGGGCTCCTGTGGATCAGTGGGGGCTAGGACCCTTTAGCAACTACACACACATTAATTATATTTGAGATCTCACCGACTCTCTGTCAGCAGACAGGGCATACAGGCTCTAAACCCATTTTGTCGGGGAAACCTGCTCTCATTAAGTACATCAGATAAACCAAGTAAATAAAGGCATCCAAAAGGAGATTCTGCCTTTCCTGTTTGAAAAGAATTCCCTGTATTCCAGTCTATGTTCCTTGCCTCGTTGTCCTGGGCATTGCTGAGAAGGGTCTGCCTCCACCTTCTTTTCACCCTCAAAATGGATGTTTATACACATCAAGACCCCCCTGCCCCAAAGCTTTCCTTTCTTGAGGCTGAACAATCCCATCTTGCTCAGCCTTGCCTTGTATGACAAAAGCTCGAGTCCGTTTACCATGTTCATGGCCCTTCACTGAAATCTCTACAGTATGTCCATGTCTCTTTTGTACTGGGGAGCTCAGACGGGACGTAGCACTCCAGGTGTGGCCTTCCCAGTGCTGAGGAAAGGGAAAGAATCATCTTTGCTTGACTGTCTGCACATGAGGATGGACCACTACTGAGCTTGGAGAAGGTGATCCTCAAAAAATCAACCAGCTTTCTTGGACCCCTCTTCTCTCCAAGAGCATTACCTTAACAGGCTAAACATCCTCTAATAAGATTACCCCAAACAGAGGACTTCCATTTCAGCAATGTATGGATATTATAGCCTTTTTAGCATTAGTATTTGCATTTTCCAATATTATTGATATCAAAGTACTATTCTTACATACCTGTATTTGCTGTCATGGACAAAATAAATTAAGCATCTGCCAGAAAAAATAGCTGTGTTATTTTTATTTTGATTTACAGGGCATGCACATCACTCTACTGCATTGGGTTATCCCAAGTGTATCATTTTCATACAAAACAAATTGCCCAGCCTCCTACCATACTGTATCTGCATCTGCTAACAGTTGTGTGGAATCTCAAGAGAAAAAAAACCAAAGAAATGTTATGTAAATAAGCACTTCAAAATATCTAGCATACATTGCAATTAAAAAACATGAGCTACTGGGTCCATGGAGCAGGCATAGTTACTTATGTCTTGTCAACCCCTTTCCCTGTGGGAAATGAAATAATGCTCGTTTTACATTTGTAACTGTTTCACACACTTGAGAAAGGGAATGTAAGCCCTGATAGGAAATGCCAGGGAACAGGAAGACTCCATAACAGGGAGTGAGCAGGGAGCCGAAGGCAGCTCCAGCAAAGGCAATGCTCTCTCCCAGTCATGCCAGGTGACACCAGGCTCTTTTACCAACAGCCCTAGGAAAGCTGAGGTGACAGCTCAGGGCTGGGGCCCATGTGGAGACCCAGTGGGCAACAGCAGGAGCCAGCACCAGGACTGCAGACAAGGCTGGGACACATGTCTGGGTCCCGTCCAGGAGACAGGGCTGGATGTCCCTCCAGGTTGCATCCAGGAAAAACAAAACGGGAATCTGGGAGAGGAGGGGCAGGGCTGGGTATGGCATAGCTTAAGTGGATCTCCTGCACCACTGGGCAGGGGCATGGGTGGGGGTCCCACACAAGGCTGCTCAGGGTTATTAAGGTCTACAGGGGTCCCCAGGGCCCTAGCAGCAACACCAATGTGCCCCAGTCTCACATAAATACATGGCACGTGTCTGGCTGCATGTCACCTGGGGTATTCATAAAAGCATAAAGTAGTTTAGGTTGGAAGGTACCTCTAGAGGTCATCTAGTCCAACCCCCCTGCCATGGGCAGGGACATCTTCAACTAGATCAAATTGCTCAGAGCCCCATGCAGCCTGGCCTTGAGTGTTTCCAGGGATGGGACATATACCACCTCTCTGGGCAACCCCTGCCAGTGTTTCACCAGCCTCATTGCAAACACTTACTTCTTTGTATCTAGTCTAAAACTCTCCCCTTTTAGTGTAAAACCATTACCCCTTGTCGTACTTCTTTCGATGCAGCCCAGGATATGGTTGGCCTTCTGGATGTGAGCACACATATTCCTGCAACACATTGAAAGACAGTGACATGGGGACTTCAGTTTTGTTCCAAAGAAACTAAAGTGTGTGAAGAAGAGACTAGAATAAGATATCTTAGGCTTGCAACAGATGAACTCATTGTTGAGGACAACTGAGTCTGGTTATTTTTATGCCATTTTTTTCCAGGTCTATGTCATCATACAGGTGCATTTTCATCTAACAACACATCATATTGGGCACAATATCCCAAAATATAAGAGCTGCGTAGAAACAGGAAACTCTGTCCTAGGTCAGACAGAAAAATATATTTGGAAGGGTTCCTGAAGACCACAGTCATCTGTCTTCCTTACACACAAATAACACAAACTCAAACACACTGATGTAATGAATGAGCTGTATTGGCAGGGCTCTGAATAAAGGCCTGCACAGAGCCAGCCTATACCATGGCTTGGTCACACTAATTGTGGTCACACTTAAATAGTTCTCCAACTTAGAAAGACAGAAATAAGGAAGTCATGAAGGTATAAAAGTTCCATCAAGTACATGAGATACCTAACCAGCAAAATAAAATGTTTACAAAATCATCTCTTTATAAACACAGGAAGAAAAAACTGCAAAACTTCCATTGCATACTGGAAAAGAGACATGATAGATATATATACACACATAGATGCACAAATATATGGAGATATTTTCCAGAAAAAATGAAACAAAACTACAAAGCCAACTTACGAAACAGCTACATGTTTTTAAACATGTAATGATTTTGTTGGGTTTTGAAGATTTTGTGGGGTTTTTAAACACAGGAAGGATTTTTCAGCTGTTCCTGCTATTCCTTCCACTTTCTGTTATGTCTGTTTATCAAATATTTCTCCTTCTCCTGCTCCACAGCCCCTTGAGGATAAATATGCAGTTTATTGTTTGGGATTTTCTGATGGCTAGCAGCTGTAAGAACTGACAAAGTCCCCATTTAGTTTACACTCAGCACATAGGAACTGCCCTTCCCACAGCACTGGGGTGTGAGTTTGAACCCCAGAAGATAGGAAGGAGACAGAGAAGTCCTATGGAAATAGTATTCTGTCCAGTAAAATGAGAACAACCTGGCTGTAACTGATTCAGATTGCTTTTGTCAAGCTAACAAAAGTGTTATTTCCTCAAGTGACAAGGTACCTATATAATGACACAGGACTGGAAAAGCCAGCATAAACCAGCAACAGAATAAATAGTGTTTAAGGCAGTTCATTTGCCACCAGGCATTTTTCTTTCTCTGAACTTTGGTTCACAGGCTGCGTTTCCCCCGCTCTCTCCTCCAAGCTGTACATGTTTACTAGCAAGTTTACTACTTGCCTCATCCAAACAATCGACATGAAGTGTTTCAAATTTGAGAGTTATTTCAGTAGAACCACAGACGTAAGAAGGATATTCGACTGGGTGTTTCTGCCAGAGGAATACAAACAAGGCAACTTCACTTTACCTCCTGTAAAATATTTTCCCAATCACTGCTCCTCTGTGTGTTTATCTTTTTGAGGGTCAAAGGCATTACACAGAAAAGATAAAGTTTACATGCTCTGATTCTGACATCTACTTGAGACAGAAGCTGCAATGTCTAAAGCTTACTACACAAACTCATAAACCGACAATAATGTTCCATCTGCTTAATTGAATATTAAGTAAAATATTACACAGAAATCATTAAAGCAAGAAAGCTCAGAAGTTAAATATTTATTATGTTTAAAGTCCAACTAAAAACCAAAGTACCTGTGTCAAAAAAATAAAATACCATCCCTTCTGCTGGAACATTCTGCTGGAACACGGTCTTTTCTGGCTGACAAAAGGAGGAAGTGGTTGTATTTGGTGGAGTTCACGGTTGGCTAGCACACCTTTAACACAAAACCAAACAGCAGAGTGCCAAGTAGTGCCAGATTGCATTATATTGAATGTCCCTCACCAGCAATGACCTCCAAATGCACATCATGCTTTCACATCTTCACATACCCACACCTCCTTGCAACTATTTCTAAGAAGTACTGGTGCACAAGCATAAGTTCAGCCTCTGAAGCAGGCCAGATGCCATGGCAAGGAACATCTGCTTTTAAGGGCTCACCTTCCCCAAACCTGCAGCTAAAAAGCATGTTCCACCACTGCAAAGATTCATTTGGGCTCCTCCAACTCAGTGTTAGTGCCTACAGTGGTCAGAAAGGGAACACAGACAGAATTAATGAGAACCAAGGCCTTTCCAAAACACAGAGGTTATACACAGTGATCTTGATGCCCTGATTTTATATTAGTGCCTAGTTTAAAAAACCTTATTTCTTATGAAACACGTCTGCATACTGGAACACGTACATCAAGTCTGTCATTTGCATTTTCATATAACACGGATGTTGCAACGCTTAAACCATGTGTGTAAACAGAGCTCTGCTTTTGAAAGGGTGGCCCCACATCTCTACTGCTCTAGCCTATCACATACCAAACAAGGTTGAGCCTGCAGATGCCAGTCCAAGCTGATGTGTGAGCAGGCCTTGGAGGTTATCAGCTACCTAGCTTCAACAGAGGAAGAAGACCCACAGGAGCCACCCATGTAAGTCACCAAGCACCAAAAGATGCTGAAGCAGAGTCTGGTGGACAAACCTTATGATTCCTATGCATGGCAAGCCCTGCTCCAGTGCTTGGCTCCTGTGGGAAAGGGGACTAAATGCAGGGAGCTCAGGCTAGCAGCTGAGCTAGGAGTAGCTCAGGCTTTAGTTAATGCTCCTTCTTGGCTACAAAACTGAGGTTGCACACTCCTTCATGCTTTGGTGCAAGGCTGTGTTTAGACAGGGCGAGAGATAGAGCCAACACACAGGTTAACGTTATTGGGAAGACGAGCCCTGGGAATATTTTTAATACAAGGTTTGTAGGACATGGATAAGATCAGCATGACCAGCATACACCCCATTAAAGTATTCCACAACAAGGTACGTCAGAAAACTACATCTTCATTTGGGATGAAAGCCAATCCACTGGATTGAAAGAACGCCCTGTCAAGGCCCTTCATCATAAATCATCTGTATTGTCTCTGGAAATGGGTGGAAACAATTCCACCCTCCACACTACCATGGATGGGGTGATTCACCAAGATGTCGCTGCACAGGAAAAAAAATAGACCTGGCTTGTGACTAACAAACCCTTCTATGCAAACTTGTGTTTATAAGAAATAAATGCGAGAAACAGGCTTAATATGCCTCTCCTTGGTAAAAACAGTGTCGATAAGCGGAAAATGAGCATTGACTGGCCCTGTTTGTGTTATCAGGAACTACCACTGATCAAATTACATATTGAGCATATATCCAGTTGTCTACACGAAATAGCTACACGGTATTGGTACCATTTCCCTGCCTGCGAGCACTGGCCAGCATGCACCCTGCCATTGTGCATAGATCCAAGCAAACTTTAAGAGGTGGGACACTGAGTAGTTCTTGGAAATGGAATTTCCCTATCCCATTCCTGAACAACACAAGCTGGTCAAGCCATCGCTTCTGCCCTGGTGCTTGCCCAGCCTGTCCAACTGCCATGCTCATAACACCTACCATCCCTACTGCCCACCGTGGAGACCTCATTTATCACACCCCAAATCTTCCTTGGCTCCAGCCTTGGCCTCCCATCAGGGCCACCCTTCATTGCCTCACACAGCACTGCAGCCCAGCTGGAGCAGAGGGATCCCTGGCACGGGATGAAGGACTCTCTGCCCCATACAGGAGCATATTTGTCCTTGTAAGCTGCTCTCCCCTAGCCAGTGTTCAAGCTGTTGCCCAGAGGCACATGCAGAGGTTGCTTGAGGTTGCTTCCTTTCTCCTATCCTACACAAGACAGGAGGTGGCACATCAGCGGTCACTACTGAGAAGTGACTCAATGAAAAGATGATGTGCAACTTCTTGTCTTGTGGGAGGGGCACATGAACATGCCTAGGGATAATGGTCCAAGTTTATTCTCTACTTTCTTTTCTTATATTTTAAGACGCAAACCTCCTAGAGTCAGCTACATTCAACACTGTTTATAGTGATGGGTAGGCGTTTATCTTTGGAAGGATATCTTTTACTGTGCATCCTGGTAATGAAATTCCAATTTCTAATATAGAGATGGGCCTGGAGGAATATTTGAGTACTACCTCATGTAACAAACTGCTTGATAATTTTAAACATTATTATTTGAAGTGCTTGGCTTTATTTTTATGTAACATTCATAGACTCCCACATATTGGTACTTTAGAAAACTGGTTTTCCAAAATCTCTGTCTAGAAATATCTATCATCAGCAACAAACTTTTACTAGACCCAAACCCTCTAATTTTCTGTATCACAAAAATAACTACATTAAGTTTCTTTCTTCTTCTATGAAACAGTGGAACAGTGGCAGATCCTATTCCAAGGTTGTTTAATCCCTGTGTGATGATAAAACTTTGCATGACTACATCTCTTACGTATTTCTGAGGCTCCAATGTCTACCAGATTAAGAGATCTCAGTTTCTTAATCACTACCATAAATTTGGAATCCAGAAAGTACATGAGGTATGATGGCATTTACAGCATGTTACAGAACACAGAGATAGGTTTCCACTGGCTGCAAGTGCTGTGCAGTCTGCCACCAGACCAGGCAGACAAACACCAGCCAGTTCTGACATGAGCAACAAGTGAGCAACATGTGAGCACCTCAAAACCCTAACCAGGCTCTCACCTTAGTATGTTTTTCATCGCCTTTGTAATATCTGATTTTGTTGTAAGCATCAGTAAGGATGATGGACCTTGCCTCTTTCAAACTCAAGATATCAACTCAGGAAACAGAAATAGAGCCTCCAGAATGGGCTAGTGAGTCCCAGCTGCCACCAAACACCCCAGCACAATCATTGCTTCTCAGTGGCTAGGACCTGTTCTCAACAAAAGCATATAACACCTTCAAAAACAAGTGAGCAGCCTGAATTGCGATATACAGGCAAAACACCCCAGCAGTTGGGTCACTATTTACTTAATTACTTTTTCTTCCACAGGGCAAAAAGCATGGCAGCTGTCCTGGTTTCAGCTGAGATAGATAGAGTTGATTTCCTTCCTAGTGGCTGGTGCAGTGCTGTGTTTTGGCTTTAGTCTAGGAACAACTCTGATAACATGCTGATGTTTTAGTTGTTGCTGAGCATCGCTTACTCTCATCAAAGACTTTTCAGTCTCATGCTGTGCCAGTGAGGAGGGGCAGAAGAAGCTGGGAAGAAACAGAGACAGGACACCTGACCCAAACTAGCCAAAAGGGTATTCCATACCACAGCATGTCATACCCAATATACAGACTGGGGTGAGTTACCTGGAAGGGTCTGATTGCTGCTGAGGTTGCGCTGGGTATCAGTCAGCGAGTGATGAGCAATTGTATTGTGCATCACTTGTCTGTCTTGGGTTTTATTCCTCTCTCTATTCTTGTTATCTCCCTCTCCATTTTCATTAGCATTAGTACTATTTATTTAAATTATTCAATAATCTGTTCTCATCTCAACCCATGGGTTTTACCTTTTTTTTTGATTCTTCTACCCATCTCGCTAGTGGGGAGGGAGTGAGCAGATGCATGGTACTTAGTTGCCAGGTGAGGTTAAACCATGACAGCAGCATCTATATATTCTCCCTACCTGTAGAGAAAAGCAGAGTTAGGAGCTAAGACATCAATAGATTGATACGACTAGTAAAAAGAGCAATGTTTTAAGTTTGGACTTGAAATCTAGTGTTACATAAAAATTATTTAAATTGATGTGCTGATTTTGGCCAGGATTAAGCCAAATTTCAGTTTAGACTAGCTAAACTAAAAGCAATTGTTTTACTTCAAGAGATATAAACATTTTACAGCCTCTTTTCCTATTTGACCCCCCATTCATTATTTATATTTTGAAGTCAATCAATATTACAAAGACATTTAAAGATAAATCATACAACCAATTAATTTAAAAGGGCAACTTTAAGCTATGCTCCCTGCAATAGCAGACAGCACTGCCTGGGGTATCTGGTTGTGGTGGAGACTCTTGCAAGGCCAGCAGATGGGGGCTCTCAGCATTGGTGACAATGTGTGAAGCGCAGGGCTCTGGTGTTGGGCACAGGGGTGTTTTGTACTCTGAACCAGACTGTTCTGGCAGGGTACTTCCCTGTCCTCCTGGGCTAGGATGGCTTCCCCCGGAGGTGCTGCTTCTGTGTAAAAAGAACAACGGGTGCAATGCTCCCCCCAAAGCCATGAAGGAGCCCTTGGCCAGGGAGCAAAAACCTCACTTGCTTTCCCATCTCACCTGTGTGGCAGCAGTTACTGCGATAGCTACACGTGCAGTTTCCATTACTCAAGGACTTGCTGACAGAGCTTCAAGACCCCACACATTCAGGTCAGGTTTTTTCTGAAGTGACCATGAAGGAGGATGACGCAGGAGGATTCGTGTGGAACACTGAGTCCATTTTTCTAAAAGAAAGAAAAACCAAATAGACTTCTTGCTAAAATTGCTAAGGGTTGAAACATAGGATTTGGCACAAGTCATTGAGGAAAGCAACATACCAGTTTGGCTTGACTGAGTTAATGACAAGCTGAAAATTATCATCATAAACCCAGACAAATAAGTTTTTGCTTACTCATTTTTGTGTTTAGATTATTAGCTGCCCATCTGTAGGGTTAAATGCAGGTGCTGTGCTTTTCACTCAACCCATGGTGTTTTAAGAGTGAAACAAAAAACTTCACAATTGCTTAGCAAATCTCAAATGTGGTAAAAAGTTCAGCATCCTATACATCTGCGTGGCACTTGGTTGCCAGCTAGGTTTAAACCATGAAATCCCCTTCAGGGTTTGGTATTAAAAAGTTGTAAATGTGCAGCTTGTGTAGGAACTTTCACATGACAAGAGCGCAAATGCAAACTTCCGTCTGCTCTCTTTAACTAACACACCCTAACAGGCAACATAAAGCACAGGTAATCTTTAGGTAACAGTTTAGAGATTAGCTGGCAACAAATTAGAAAATTTAGAAATCTAAAATTAGCTGTTAACAAAAATAAAGGGGAACAAAAATAATCCAAAAGCTGGTAACCTTTCCAGAAAGTGTGATAATACTTTTCCTGTCACTGGAAATTGCTTTATCCTCCCTCTATAATGACAGGGCTCTGCTGTGCCTTCAGCTGGGCTATGACCTCCTCAGCTGGGGCTGCAGAGCACCCTGGGGATAAGCATGCATGACCCCCATGTCTTGTACCCTCTTTGGGTAGAAAGCAATGTTCCACCAGGTGCATCCTGTAGTACATCCCTCTTACTAAGCACAGACTCATCTTGACCAGTCGGCGGTAAGTGCTGAAGCTTTGTAAAACTACAAGTTCATTCATTTTCCTTCAGTACACTCAATATTCTCTTTTTGCTTTCAAAGGCTTGTCAAATGCAACTTCCTCTCGACCGTTATCTACCCCACTAAGCACAGGAAGAAAAAACCTTTTCAAAGCCCAGGCCATAAACCCTGGAGCAGCCAGTTACAAACTGTGCTGAGTTATCAGAGATCTTGCTTTCACAGGGATGAAAGGAACTTTATCACATTCCCAGAAAGCGGTGGAGGGCATGGCTTTGCCCTGTGCAGAAGGAGATTTCCCTGTCATGAGAAGGAGGTCTGAGCTTGCCTAGAATGCCGCAGAAATGTCTCACATCCAGCAGCATCACTCAGCCATTCAGAACACAAAGTAAAAGCTACATCATCCTAAACTGCAGGACAATCTACCCAACTAAAGCACGGCAACAGGTGTTTCCTGAAATCTGTTATCGCCTACTGTAACATAGGGTGTGAACCACGAGGACATTTCTGATGGGTTAATTTGATAAGAACAGTGAAAGGGAAATACAAAGCAGAGGGAGCCGGAATGCAGAGATCCTCTTCAACAATTTCAACCAACCCAAACAGACCATATACAGCAATAATCTCCTCCTTTTCACTATAGTAACTAATAAGCTAGCACTCAATTTTTAGCAGTCCTTTAGTGTGATTACATATGCACACAGGCCACATGTGAACACTGAGGCCAGCTAATAGCCTCCTTCAGCTTCTTCTGGAGTTGATGAAAAACTTTCCCTTAGCTTCAACAGAATATAGATCAGGATATTAATAATTCACAGCAGGTACAGCAGTACTGCCTGGAAGATCTATTGCTGCTTAGTGAATTTTTATCTACAATAGGATGGCACAGGGTTTTCCACGCTTGTATCTAACCTTGGTACAATCAGATTTTAAACGCACATAGAACTTCAGAATGAGCATGTCTTAAAAGGAAAGTTCTCCAGCAAGTAAAAAATCGCCTTCAGCATCCATAAGTGATTTCCACAGACTTTTACAGTACCAAAGCAAATGGGTTTGACCAAAGTGTCTCTGACAATTTTAAAACTTCAAGAATCCAAATTCATCATGATGCCAAAAATATTTCTCAAGAAAGAGCCATTACTGAGCTTTTACACTGATAGAGCATGCGACGCAGTAGCAGAGCAGCAACACCCTCCTGCCAAGAAGGAACTTCTCTGCAGGACATGGAAATACAAAAGGGCCTCCTCACCAAACTGGACTTGCGAAGCACCTCTGGTTAGAGAAAGAGCAGTCTAAATCTTGGGAAGCAGGACTCTAAATATGCATTTTTTGGAGGGAGGTTCTTGTTTGTTACTTATTTGAGACCACATCTGTAAAAGTAATTTGTTAATTATCATTAAGAACTAAAAACATGAAGCAAATTCAAAGGTCAAAAACCCTGTTCCAAACTCATAGGAAGCTACTTGTATCTTTCAGATAACATTCCAATTTTAAGATTTATTGAATTATTTTTTAGCATCATAATTCTTACAAACTGACTCCCAGCCCAACAAAAGAAGTTAACTTTTGGTGCTGAGGGACTCTCAGGTTAGTCTGACTCAGCCCTACTTCCACTGAAATTCAGGACAAGATTCCCCCGGCTTTTCACATGGTGAGGTCTGGTAAAAAGGTCATCTCCAATTTGCTTAATGTTTCCTCTTTAACCAGGAACTCCAAATCCAGACCTAATTCCTTAGTAAATTGGAAAAACAAAACCCAAACAACAAAAACCAAAGACAGTTTGTTCCTCCTCAGGCACACTTGCTCAGTAAAATGTTTACTTTCTCCTTCTTTCAGTAACTCTCTGGCACAAAAGCGTTCCAGCTTCTCAGGGGAAAGTGTGGGGTTTTTAATGAAACCTTGTATTAGGATCCTTTTCCTTGCAAAGCAGGAAGAAGGCCAAGAGTGAGAAGATGTGCTCAGCAGGGAGAACCACGGGGGATTTGCAGCCCTGTTAAATTCCCCTTTTTTTCCCCAGAAGCCACTTTTCTGTCCTGCTTCATTCCGTGCAGAACACTGATCCTTTCCAAAGCAAGCAAACCAATGGATTTTATTTCAGTCCTTTGGGTTACAGAAAAGCACTTGCTTGGGATAGGTTAGTCAGGATTAGTAATTCTCTTTCCTGTTTTCAAGTATTGGAAATAAGTCTAGACCTCATATGCTGCATTTCAGGGTGGTTATGAAACATTCATTTTCAACATGATGCTATCTTGTAGACTTTCAGTTTCCTTTACCTTATTTAATTCATACCCAGTTTGTGTGCATCCATTTTAAGTAGACTTACCCAGAAAACTACATGTATTTAACAATATCAGACTCGCTACGAATTTCATAAGCAACAAGAATACTTGGGTGGACTGGAAAGAAAAGCGAATGTTCAATCAATATCCAGGTTCATCGTGTGACAGACAAAATGGGGAATATTCTTATTTATATATACAGCAGCTGAAAGTACATTGTGCGAATTAAATTCAGGAAGATTATGGAGACATGTTTAATCAAAAGATCTCTCCACAACTGAGAAGCATGCAACCAGTATCTTACCCTGACTGAATGGGCTTGCAAATAAGTAGTGCAGGATGCAGTGACTACACACCTTATCACCTTTTAACATCATAACTAAAGCACCAGGCATCTTATGGTATATCCATCCTAAATTTCAACAGGCTGCTTGCCCTGATAATATCCAGAGTGTTATCAAGGTAAAGTCAATAGCAACAGCAAAATTTTTGAACTGTGGATAGGAAGAAGATATTGTCAGGGTAAACACATTACTTGATGAAAATTTGTTCTAATATCTTAATCATTGCTTCCTAACTTGTTTTTTGTTCCAGTGCATTGACAGTGTGGATGCTGCTGTCACACCACCACAGCATTTTCCAGGAGGAGCCCTTTCCTCTGCTACACTGCTGCTCCATCACATTTATTCCACAGCTCCCGCACCAGGACATCAGGCCAGTCTTGGCATCAACCTTTATGCTATAGCATTAGAAATGATCAATCTTACACAAGTTGCATATCACATGGGTAAACTGTGAACCAAGTTGAAAGATCCAGTGTTTAAAACAACTTTTATCTGAGGCTGCTGTAGGGAACCTTTGTTACCCTGTAGGTAACAGGGCTGAGCTGCCACATGCGCTGCTGCGTAGTCCAAATCCCAGATGGAATAAAAAGAGCAAGCTGAGCAAAGACTTCTGAAACGAACATCACTTGGTCACTTAGAACCATCCATAGACTTTGCTTCTCTCTCCAGGGCAGCAGGTACCCCTGAGAGCTAGTATCTCATCTGGACTGGGAACCACTCCCAGTTTGGTTCTCAGGAGCATTGCTTTGAGCTCGGAGAGATAAAAATGAAAGCCTTCAAGATCAGCTGCTGGGTTAAGCAAGATTATAATGAAGGAAGATCAAGCACCTTTCCACAGGCTAGGGATAAAATCATCATTCTTGTGACAAAGCATCCACTCTGCCCTTGGGTGCAATACCCTTGATAAAAGGAAAGCAAGTGCCTGGAAAACATAGGGTTAAAACACTTTTAACTTATGTCTAAGAGAGCAATGTTTGTGTTGCAAGTCTGTGGTGTGATAGCAGAATTTAGTAGTCTTACTAACAAGAGTGAGTTATTTCTTTCCATCCTTCTAATGAGTGAATTCTTTTTTGCTAGCCTTCTCATTTATCAGTTAGTTTGGAGGCAGTGACTCCCGAACATCTGCAAGCTTAGGATACTCCTTGTCTGCCCATCCTCTTCTGCTTGCAATAAGTTTTGTACGAAGGTCACACTGCTCTAAATCTTTGCCAGCTATCAGAAACTAGCAGATAGGGCTGGTTTCAGCTAACTGTGATTACTGGGGAATCCAACTGTGCCAAAGGTGAAAAGTGCACCGTGAGGAAGACTGCTTACTTCATCTTGAAGACCCCCGCCCATGACCATCGGAGGGCAGTGCGCAAGCACCAGAAGGAGGAGACTTATTATATTGAGTACCTAAACTAATTGTAATATCCCCACTGCTTTCTCAGGAACCTGATGAATATGCATGCTTGTGTGTAATAAATATCGCTTGCTTAGCCCCTCAGTGTGCAAGTTAGGAGGAGCGATCCCCCTTGCCCCCGGCACTGTAATAAACATACCTGCTTTATACCTCTCCTTGAGTTGTAGAGTCTGATTCCAGTGCTTCACCCTGACCTAGGTGATTCCTTCCAAAGCCTTCCCATTCAGTTCAGCCAGGCCCTGCAGGCAGCTCACATGCATCCTCACTGGGTGCAGCAAAATAAAGCAAGCATAGGTATAAACAGAACAAAAAACCACACAAATGAATAAGTGCTACAGAGACATCTGCGCTAGTGCTCTGGGTGGTACAAGACAGTCAGATACCTGGCAAGATTAGCTCAGAGCTGACAATCCACTTAAAAGGACAAATGAGCCTAGATGGCTTTGAATAGCTGATTATAGATCAAGCATGACCTGAGAAATACAATGAGCACAGCTCCCTCTCTGCAGTCACTAGGACAGCCTTTGGTGGCCATTTGTCTCCTTGTCACAGGCAGAACATGGCATGGTTCAGCTCTTACATATATTCATCACACATATAGGTGATGAATTCTGAGTATAATATTGAGATCCGCATCTCAAATATCTACATCTTTTACCACCAAAGCACTTTACAAGCATCATTAATAAATCCTCAGTGAGACTAAGAATGAGCAATAGAGTACTTAGGCCAGACCTGAATCAGATGGCCCAAGGTACCTTCTGACTGATAGGAAGGGCTGTTCTGAAAGTTTTAAGCAAACTGTCAAAGATCTTAACAGTTATTTAGGACCTCCTTTCTATGGTAGGCCCTAACAGGTTAAAATGCAAGCCTGGATTTTGTTATGAAGGCTTTATCACTTTAAACAAAACAAAATGTCAAGCACACAGGAAGAAGAGCACTTGGGGCTTGGGTGAGACAGACAAGATAAAATCAAAGCCAATTTTCAGTTAATTTCAGTAGTGGCAGGGCATTTGATCAGTATCCCTTGGGGGAGACAGCACTGCAAAACCATAAAACCCAAGAGGCAATATCGACAAGGAGACAGGGTACAATGCTGTAAGAGCTCAGACACGGTCCATCCCACACAATTCGTCAAAGCACAACAAGAGAGGTGAGCACTACAGTGAAGACAGTTGTAACAACATCTCCAAGCAAGCCCTTAGTCTTCATAGGTAGCAACCACAACTCTGACCTAGCCTCTCACATGGCTCTGTACAGTTCCTGCCTCGTACCTCCTGACTGGCCCAGCTATGAGGAAAAAACCTCGTGACCACACAAACAAAATGGTAGCTACAGTAACATTCTGAAAGAAGGCATTCAAGAAGCTCCTACTCCTCTGCATTAGCCTTATCCATGAATTCAGTTTCTAATACCAGCTTATTTGTGTGGATTGCTAATGCTTCATTTGTATGGTTACCCACACACAAACACACCACGCAAGTGTGGTGCCTACAGACAGCAGAGTTGGAAACCTGCAAGGCTTACAAAGTAATTTAAAGTTTATGGGTTGGAAATTATTTTCCACCTTGAACTGTGTCTGGTAGTTACATACCTTTTGCATCCTTTCTCCTTAACACATTTGCACATAGTGATAAGAACTACGTCAGAGATTTAGCCCCCAGCTCTAAACCCACCACATCCAAAGGCAGCTCGCTCTCATGTCTCTGCGCTACTGATCGCAGCCATCAAAACCAGACCATCTTCTGCATAAATCCAGCAATAGTGGTAAAAGCCCAGTGAACCCCTGGCACCTGCCTTCTCTTCTGGGTAAAAAGGCTACTCTGGGGTCAGTTCAAGCATGTTGCATTTTAATGAACAGGGAAGGGGAGAACTGTTTAGCAATAAATTGTCTGCAGATGGGCTATTCCCTCCCTTTCCTGACTGAAGAGAGAAACTTACACTTAAAGGCTTGTTTATAGAGCTGACACATCCCTAGAGCAGCTGAGTTTTGCATTCCCCATCACTCATAGCTTTCCACTTTCCAGCCATGCTGCTGAGAAGCAACTCATGCCAGAGCAGTCTTATAGAGCAAGGGCTCGAGCCATGTCTTCACCTGTGCTCCCTGTGGAAGTCCAAGAAAATTAGTATTTGTTCAGGTTTATCCATGCACTGGCATGGTTGTTCAAGGACACGTCAAAGAAACAAGGAGTCCTGAGCTGCCCTCTCCAGTACAAAGATTTCTTAATACTGCAGCTGCCTTTAAGGAGGAACTCCTTTTAACTTCAGCGAGCTCCTGTAGTGCAAGGCCAGAGTCTGAGCTCTGACTAGGTTAAGTTGTGCTACGGCAGTCCTGAGGCCAAACTGCCATGACGAGGCTTCAAGCACTCAGATAAACTCAGCTAATTCACATCAGTGCAGGAGGAAGGGAGAAAGCTTTCAACGCTATCAGGGAAGGACAAACAGGAAGAAGCAAAGGACACCTATGCACTGCAGTTAGGTCAGCATCCAAGTGCACCAACTGTATCTTATTGATGACAGTTCTGAAACAGGAACAAAAATAACACCCTCTGCAGAAGTCAGGAATCTAGGAGATGGGGCAGTACCTGACCCTTGCACAAACCTAGGCTATAAAACTTGGTCACTGACCTAAGTTGCTATTTGTTTTAAGCATGTAGTTTGGCCAATGGTCAGATAGCAGCAGATAGCCGCGTTTCCCTCAGCCCCGCCATGCCTGTGAGCACGAACCACCTGGGTGTTGAGCCTGCAGGCATCTTTCCAAAGAGGCTCTCCATCAGCACAGCTTTTTGCTCCCTTACTCCCAGGTGTTACGATGGATCAGTGATCCAAAATTCTGATTCTACACCAAGGGCTCCCTGCTCCAGGCTCCCTCTCTCGGCAAGTATTCCCTCTTCCTTGTCCTTATTCCCATTCCTCTCTCCTGGCAGTAGTTTTCCTGCTTGGTCTCTCTCTGGAACACCAGTCATCTAACCCAGCACATAGCCTAACCTCTCTTCCCATGCCCAGCTCTCTTCCCAAGAACAGTATCAGCACGGTTTACGCACCCCAGCTTCAAGAAGACAACCCACAAACTTGCCATTACGCTTTTTTTCCCCTGCCCCAAGCAGCAGCCTGCACATACAGCAGGGAGAATAATCACCCAAGAAAAGTTACTTAATTCCACTCCCACTCCAGGCCAGAATCTGAATAACAAACTTCTGGGAGCAGGGGTGGTAACGCACTTCTCTGTCAGAAGCTCTGGCCTCCACTTTTCAGGGGCCAAGCACACTGCAGTCAGAGCCCTGAGGACACACACCAAGGGGAGAAGCCACAGTGGGAGCACTAGCGTGATGCTCAGCCCAGCTCTCCTTTGTGCTAGGGCTTACATTCCATGAGGCTGCATCTCCCCTCCCCCCTTTTGAGAGAGAGACAAGGACAGGCTCTAGCCCACACTCCCCTCCATCAAGGCAAGTTCTCATGTGCAGAGAGGTGCAACCAGGTAGTAACTCTGGGGCTAACTTCTGGAGACAGACCTGAGGCAGCAGCTGTCAGAAGAAGCCACCCGCTTCCACTGTGTGGTGCAATGGATCATCAGCCTCTTACGCATATCATGCAGTAAGAGAAGGGGAAGCCCTGACCCATTCTGTGTCAGCACAAGGTTCTGGTATATTAAGAAACTTCCTGGGGGCTGTGCAGAGAGCCAACTGTGCTCAATGGGAGCCTGCAAACTCCTAATGGCTTGAAACTGAAAAGAGGCAATTTTCAGCTATAATTTTACTCGTTGCATGCATCAATTCTCTGATGACCCCTTCCTACCCCAAGCACCATTCAGTAAGAAACTGAGAGTATACCAGCTACACTGGCCATCAGCTATGCAGCCAAAGCTCTGGCATGGAGTCCTTGCAGGGCTTACAAGGGGAATGGAGAGCTAGAAATAAGTACTTGTGAGGACACCAGCCTCCTATCACTCCAATAAATGCTCTCTGAGATTTTACTTTTCAGGTAACATGCCACATTAGACCAAAGCCTTACAAGTATGTTAAATCTCTCCCTCACAGATTTTGCCTGATCTCTTTTTGCTGCCATTTTCTTGAAAAACAATACCTATAAACCACATATAAACCCAAAGAGTCATTCAGATATACTCTGTTCCCTTCAAAGCAGAGAGGAATGGGAGCTTAAAAGCCTCCGCTCTGACAGAAAGACAATTTCCCACAGTGCAGGTGCTCCCTGAAGGTACAGCTATCTTTCCAGCATCTCCTCTGAAGTCTTAGTCAGGAGGATGGAGGGATATAAACAAACCATGGACAACTTCACAGGACTCCCCAGAGGGTAAGCTGGAGTGTGACTGAGGAGAGATTGGTATAACTGAGACAGCCTTTAAGAACTCCCTTTGAAGTTGAATATATCTTATTTCCAATTATTAAAGAAAGCAGTCAATTCCTGGTTTCCTACGGAAAAGAGAGCACTTGTCTCCTAGTGAGCTGGTCAATATCTTCCTTTTTCTTTCACAACCACATTTCCTAATTTCCTTCCAGATCTGCAGCTACCACAGAACCAGCCACAAGACGCATCTCTGATTGCATCAAAAACACGTCTCCATTAACAATGCATATCTTTCCTCGCATTTCATGGCGTTATAGTCACTAGTAGAAAAGTCACAGTTTCAGACATACCCTCCTGAGGTCGGTTTTTCTGCTGACACATACCCGGACCAAACCAGGACTGTTCCCAACTAAGCCGCAGTGAAGCTGACTTCTTCAGGTTTCTGAAACTGCCCTGGGATTTAGCCTGCAATGGCAGCTGCCCAGCCATCCCAAATCTCAGAGCTGCATTATCTCCATCTCACAGATTGAGAAAGAAGGGCAAAGAGAAGTGCACTGATTTCCCACACAGCAAAATGAGTAACAAGAATAGAGCAAACCCCCAGAATGTTTCTGCCTGCATGCCTACTACTAAGAATCCAATGAAAAGTGGAAAGACAAAAGTATATATTTGTTCTCTGTTACTCTAGTGCCTCAATATTAGAGAATAAGCTTGAAAAAGAAGAATCTTTAATTCTATTTTAACTTAAAGAGATCAGATCTGTGCTTGCAAAACTTCCCTGATGTAATTCAGGGAAAGGTGGCAAAAGATACAATCCTGTATCAACACAGTTTGGCAAGGGTCCCTGTTGTTAACACAACGACACTCAAAAGAGCTGGCATAGTTTATTTCACCCAGAAATATAAGGAGTCTTGCCATGTCTATGGTGGTTAGTAAGTGCCCTGGCAAAACCCTCCTTCCCAGCTGTGCCTTGGCTATGCCTTTTCACTCAGGATGGACTGTTGCAGCTGCTATTTTTGTAATTCCCCTTAGTGCTAAAGTCACTTCTTGAGTACTGCGTACAAAAAACCCCAAAACCCCAAACAAACAAACAAACAAACCCCCATAAAATCCAAAAGCCCTCAATCCTACCCATTCTCTGTACGCTCCCTTTTATACAGTTTCCCAATGTCAAGGATTTGTCTTAATAACCACTAAAAGTGATTAAACAATCTTCAAAGCAGAATAATGCCAGTACTCTGTTTACTTTGTAACAGTCAGCTTTGATTTTTTTTAATTGCATAAATGTATTTGATAGTCTAAGATTACTGCCATAGAGGTCAATAAAAACAAGTCTTCCTTTTGCAATCAGAGCCCTGGCTTTTTTTTACTCTCTTGCTGCCCACAGCTTGATAAACTCCTGAATTTCTTTTCTTGTAGACATTCTTAGAAATGATGGAGGCACACCCCAACTTGAATCACACTGTCAACTCAGCATCAAAGCTAGCGAGTCTCACGTTCAAACACATGGCAAAGTCATGAACTCAACCCTTGGGCTTTCCCTGCTAATACATCGGCACTGAGGCCTCTGATTTCTAAAATGATACTCAGACTTTGTGCCCTTCATGATCTTTCAGGATTCCCGCAGTATAATTGCAGCCAGCGCACAAAACGTGTTCATTCACCTCTGTACAGTGATCATCACAAAAGGAAGCAAAAAAGATTCTCTCTTCTAACTGTCAAGAGAAAGGTCTACAACATCCACGCTTAGGCAAAAGCTACTGGTGAGACAGGATTTTGTGCTCTGGGGATTTTTGGTTACTTTAAGCAGAATTATGTGTTAAAGCTGACTTTTTATCTTTTATCTTTCTCCATCAAAAAAAAACCCACAAAACCTCCATAACACTAAAATATCTGAAAGAATGAAGCTAAGGCTGGATGTAGAGTGGCTGATGTCATCTATGCTGAGCTAAAACGTGATTAAGCTTTGACATACGTCAGTATGTTACGCAAAGCTCTTCTGTGTCCTCTTCCTCTTGAAGCTCCCCAGCAGATTTTGATGGCACTTACCCTTCCCAGGATTAGCCTGAATTGGGTCAGAGTTTATCTGAGGAGGAGAGGGACTCCCTTTTCTGCATTCTGTTTGCACACTGCAGAGGAAGAGATCAGAGGCTCCTTCCAGTTGTAAAAATATGAACTAGTGCTGGAATCAGTCAAACACACCGGCATAAATGCAGCACAACTCTCTGGAGTTACCAATAATCGAGTGACAAGGTGCAAATTTTGGAGTTCAGACTCAGATTCCCGCTTGTGACCACAAAACCTCAGGATAATGACACTGAGCTCCGGCAATTACTCTCCCTTTAAACTGAGTAGAAACCTGGAGTTCCAGTGGTGACATTTACTCTTTGTTCTTTCATAAAGCATTTTTTCTGTTGAACTTGGGGTGGGGGTGTAACTGATGATGGATTTTTTATTTTTATTCTTTAAAGTGAATTTAAGCTCATTAAACCACCCTGAGATATGTTGAAAACTTACTCAAATTAGCCTCTTTCCAGGGTAAAGTCTCCATCCTACACTCATCCACTACAGACAAACCCTTTTGTCAGCATGAAGGCCTTTCAGGAGGAGTAAATTATAGAAGGAGGCAGCATTAAATAAGCGGTATCACTTTCCTTTAATGACCCACTAAAAATGACAGTGCTGCAAGAAGATGTAGTAGAGACCGTATAAAGCCCAGGTGAAAACAGTAGTAAAAAGACTCCTAGACGCAAGGTTTGGGTGAAAACTTGTATGTCACTTGCACATTGAGCGGTCCTCCAGACTTTTAGATGGCATTTCCTGGACAGTCGTCCCACTGCTGGAGCAGGCTTGAAGAGTTACTAGGCTGCACACGGGAAGAACATCAGGGATTACCACAGGAACAACAGCATCCTCGGAAAAAAGCATGTCAAATTTGAGATTTACCTGGCAAATACAGGGGGAGGGTAGGCAGGAAAGTGAGAAGGAAGCCAAATGCAGCTCCACAGGATGTGAAGTAGAAGTAAGTAAATGTAAATGTAGTTTATACACACAGTGCTGCTTCCTGAGCTGGTTTTCTCACAAGCGGAATAGCAGTCATGTTCAGCGTGAACAGAGATACTATTTTTCTAAAACCACACAAACTACTTAGTGAATACAGAGAATATCATGAACTGAAGATCTGTATCCTTCAGGAGATAGTAAAACCCCTCCAAGTTATTACAATGCAACTGCTGGCACTTCCTCACGTGCATTGACATGCACTGTTTACAAGAATCTGTGAAGGAACAATGCTGGCTAAAAGTAAGCCCAGAAATTTCACCCAGTTAAGTGTGCACAGTGGGAACCTTGTTGTCATTGGAAAGCCAGCAACCCTCTTTTGAATGCGACACAGTTATGGCCAGATGGAAAAAGAAAACAAAGAGGAAAAATAATGAGCTGTATCTCCTGAATGTCATTGATAAGGCCATTTTAGTACAATCGATCAGGAGACATCAGTGCAAGCATGTTAAAAATGATAGCCCAAAGGAATTTTGGATATGGGCGCATTTCAACTTCACTGCTTTGCAGAAAATAATGCCACCCCATTGAAGGCAAAGCAGTCTCCCCACAGCCAGTCCTTGAAAAGGACAGACACTATATAGGAACTTACACAATAAAGTAGTTGTCAACACAAGCTAATGTAGATGCCTGTAATCCAGACCACTGTAATTGTTCAATTATTATTGCTTTCTGGAAACAACATGCATTGACAACCAAAGCCCAAGGCCTTGCAGAATAATCAGTAAGCAAAACAGACACAGAAAGCTAACTGTGATTCTCAGCAACGTAGTTTACCCCCTCAGAGGAAGGGGTAAAATCCACATCCAGAAACAGTCATGCATAAAGTGACTTAAAACCTTTTTATCCTACTGTTCATTTTGGTGACACGAGCTTCCCTCCTGCCACCACCCATCCAAAAAGAGAAAATAAAGACTGGAAATCTTCTGTTTTCACCGCAAGCATGAAGCACCTGCCCAGCACCATCACGGTGCTGCAGCAGAAGCAACTCTTCTGGTCTAAGCTCATACAGTGTATAGAGATCCAGCCCCCAGTACTCAGCCCTGCAAGGCTCTGCTCACCGCAGCCGCCTCCCCAGACTTTAGTGATGAAGGACAAGAAAGCTGAGTTCAATGAATCCAGAAAGAAATTAAACAGAGCAGAATAAACACAAAAGGTACTTTCTAATGCATTACCATCCCACTTAACTGCTGTAATTTCAGGGTGTGTGCATCCTGCCCTTGCAGACAAAATGGTTTACACAGAGCAACCCTGCTGCCTGCAGTTAGGTTACTTTTATGAATCAGGGTTTCTGGATCCTGCCCTTAAACAGAACATGATTCAAGACACATGCAGACTAGACCAAAAAGTGAAGTAGCAACAGTACAGTTTGCAACTTCATTTCACACAGCCTGCCATCACATGACTTTTCTTCCCACAAGCCCACATTATTATTGATTACAATAAAGGTGCATAATAATAGACAGTTTAATAAGCAAGAGTTTTTAAAAGTTATTTGACTCTTTACAATGAAGAATCTCCCTCTCTGCTGCCTACAGAAATTCATGTGTCTTTCACCTGCTATTTTTACACAAAACTTAGTATCAGTTTATTAAACTCCTATTTAGAGACAAGATATAGCTGATATATATATAAATTACACTGATTTATCACTTAGCAGTCTACAGAATGTCACTAAGACCAAATACTATTTTTCCTACAGCACTGTTTCCTAAGGAGAAGTAATTTCAGATGGTAAAGCTGAACTGAAGATTATCTTTATACAGCGAGATCTTGGCTGCATGACAGAAAAATTAAAGGAGCCTGCTGATCAGCTAAAATACTACAGCTCCAAGTATGTTTGGATGACAGCCAAAGTCTTGGAATTGTTTTGCCATGAAATCTGCTTTTAGACAGGAAGAACGGGAAAGTTTTCAGTCTGGAAGAGGCTTCGTGATGAAAAGCTTGGAAATCAAGCCCATTATTCACATCCAATCAAGCCTGCCCCTCCCTGCTCCTTGCTCCCTTCTCCATCCCCAGCACAGTCATGCCCATGCATACAAGCACACCCCACACACCATACATGCTCCACGCTTCTTACGCGCTTTTGGACTTTATTTTCCATAAAATTGCTCAATATTTAATTCAAAATAACACTGCTGGTTTGCCATTTGAGTGAGCTATGCTTCATTCACATAATATAGAACATGGAGATGACTGTCATTGAAAGTAAGTCATCTGCCAGTGTTAGACGTAATTCAAACCTCCTGGCTCCTAAAGACAAAGTAAGTTCAGGTGTTACAAAGAGGCTCTACCTGCTTTTTGTCCGTCTGCCTGCACTGCAACCTTGATCTGCAGTTGCATTTCAGTCATCACATACTCTTAGCTGACACCTTGGTTTCTCTCCAGTCAGCACAGCACAGATAGATATTTAAAATGCAGATGACGTATAGGACTGTACTGCTCTTGTGACTGTAATACAGAGAGCTCTCCAGGTTGCTGCTGCTGGTGAATTATTGCAGTCATGCCCTCACACTGAAGTCAGCTAGAAAACAGTCCAGGGTTCCAGTCACAGGCAGTTGAAAAGCCGAGCCTGCACAGCTGAGAAACACTCCCTGAAGCAGAGTGGCCAGCTTTGCTTTTCCTAAGGAGTGCCCTCCATCCCTACCCAGGCCTGCATGTAGCTGGGCATCCACCCTTTGCACCCACTAGATGTGGTGGAGAAGCTGCCCCAGCAGTTTCATGAACACTTGCTCTGCACCGATTCCATCTTTGTTTCCATACAAAGTGTTCAAAAGGTTTTCATAACACCAGCTTGTCACCACCCTAGATATTAGACGATATGGATATTGTTGTGGTTTCCCAACAATAAATCTAGTTTCACAACTCCTGCTATCGAATCAAAAATTACCTTGCATCAGATGGTGGCAGCCTAAGGTTTGCTGGATCAAATTTCTGTGTGAAGCTGTGACAAGCTAACACTGCAATGGCAGGCTTGGGGTGGCTTAGGTACTGTCCTCTTCTCTTTCACACTGGCATCAGAGAGCCTGGATGCCACGAACTCTGTGTCAGCTGCTCTAGTGCGTTGGATGGAAACGCAGCTGCATGTCCTCAGCTGATCTGTGCACTGCTATTACTGGCACAGTGGCGTTTAGTGTGCCTGAGCCGTGCTGAACCGGTGCGCATGCCTTCCCAATATCACCATGGAAAGCCATGGTCAGTGACCCAGGGCACTGCCACCAGCACCTGAAACTGCTATCCGATTTGTGATCCAAATGTGATCCCACCTGTCTCACACCTAGTCCTGCCTCGCCATTTCTCCCTTCCACAGAACCACCAATAACTTAAACTGGAGCTTAACTCTGAATTTCAAGTAAGCCACTCTTTCCTCACCTCCCCACAAGTGCTGGAATAGCCACGTGTTCTAGAAAATTCACTTCATTAAGAGATTTCTTGATGTAATTTATATCATTGAAATACAGCTTTTAGACCAGCAGCCATAGAGAAAAGAATTTCAAATTATCACATAAAGACTGTTTGTCTCCAAGTTATTTTATTCCAAGCCTGGGAGAGCATGATAATTGTCATACATACATATGGCAAGGGATATGGCAAGGGTTTTATTCACTCAACGTTAAGCATGACTGAGAGACATCTAGGCATTGCTTTGAAGCCTTTTGTCTGTGCTACATCTACACTTAGCAACCTATAGGCAATTTCACCATTGCAGTTTAACCCAGCTTGCAGCTACTGCAGAAATACTGAAGCAGTCACACAGCCCCTCATAGCTTTGAGAACTGAAAAGGGTTCATTTCAACCCCACATGTAATTAATTCACAGCCACTGAGCATCTCCCTGGCAAACTATGGGAAGCAAAGTTTACCTGCCCTGGCTCACAGAAAGCTGTCAGGTGCTTGATCTCACATTGCCCCTTCAGCAGTCAGGAGGAAGAGAATCTGCAGAAAGGACAAGGTAGCTCGTGTAGCTCTGAAAGAGGCTTATGTTGAACAAGGAACAAGCTACACCTCCATGACCTGAGGGCCCTCAGCACTCCCTCCCCTGCTGCCTAGGCAGGACACTCTCACCTACAGCCAGCTCTCATCTTGTGGAGAACATCTTACAGGCTTTGAGGAGACTTCTTGATGGAACCCTTCCAGCATACTTCTCATTTGGCTATACATTTAATCTATAAGCCACTCTCTCTGGCTACAGAATCATCAGGATCTGTGGACTTTACACATATACATCCTATCCTATCCTTCATAGAGGTCACCAGATCCTTCTGCCATCAGCTCCAGGACAGTGAGTGAAAATGGTGGGGTGGCCACACCGCTGTAGTTTAGTAGAGCTCAGCTAGCACAGCATACCTAGGTCTTCTGATCCACTCTGCATTAGGGTGGCACAGATTTATCAAAGGATGGCACTGATCAACTAATGGTAGATAAAATAAGGCATGGACCACTTCCAAGGCCGTGAACTTCTGCATTTTGGGGATGTTGTTATAACATTCTCAGAGTAGTGGGAAAATTGTCTCTATTCCAGACATACTGCAGTCCTGAAACCTGTTTACATTGTCCTGAAAATATTCGTGTTGAGAGGGATTCCTTCTTTTGCAAATTTCTGAGGATGACCAGTTATTGACAACTTTCACATTATGTTACACAGGGTGAGATACTTTTATATTAATACTTTGTTTATTAAGTTATTTTATTGCTTCATGACTTCTTTTTGATCCTGAATATCCTCAGAAAACAAATACTCCATCTAAATGCTTTGCCTGCCTTTTGAAACGTGCAGAATAAGCCATTACAAACGTTCCCAAAGGCAATGCTTCAAAGCGTGATTTATGTCCTCTGAGCTCCACTAACCAAGGTTGCCTTAGTCATAGATTTTCTGCCTGCTTAAGTCTGCAGTCAAACTATTATCCCTAAGTACAGTGCTGAAGTCCACTGTTGCAAGTCCAATGGTTTCTCTTCTTACATATAGCCAGAGATTTGACTTTGCTCTGGCAGCCCTGCTGTACCAATCACACATGGTTTGGTCCTGAGTGCTCAGCATTTCTCAGCAGTCTAGGTGCAGCTGAACTGTGCTTGCTCTGAGGATGAAGCACAATGGCCTGTTTTGCTCTCCCCTTTGGAGAGGTCAAAATTCAACAGAGCAGCAGGGGCAGAAGGGCTCTGACAGACACTGCTGCCTCAGAGAGACTGACAGTAATAAAGCTAAGTGAGCTTTCTGATCCCAGGAACAGCTAGAGGTCTAGTTCAGCTCCCTGCATGCATGAATGCCCACAGTATTCAGCCTATTCTTGTTCCCCTTCTCATCACCTGCAAAATACACATATATGGTGCTGCTGACCTGGGGAGAAAAGAGGAGAGAAAACAACTTGGTGTGTTGTGTCCCCCCAGCTCTTTCTTCAGGAGTTTTCTTTTTCCGTTCTTTTTGCCCATGTCTGTCTACCCTTGGGCAACTGTCAACTTTGCTTGCATCTAATGCCATATTTACACACTAGCAACTCGTCTAACATACTATAAAGTGACAGAAATTCAGGTATGATCATGAGACCTGAGGTTATCTCAGGACTCCTGACTGAGACACTCAGTGTCAGTTTCCCCCTTCTCTAAAACTGGGTAACAACCAAGTTCTCCTTTGCAGACCACTGTGCAGGTACTACCTAACAGTGATGAGGTGCTCCAATCAACTGTTATCAGAGTGCACAGAAATACCCTGTATTTACTCTGATCTTCAAAAGGGATCACCTTTCCCAATTCATTTATTGGCTTTGGGGTTGATTGGGTGTGACACTAATTTTATGCTTACACATGCTTGTACCTACCACTCTCCAAGCATTTTGACATAGCGTGGTGCAAGCAGACACGTCGCTGCATGAAAACTGAGAGTTTGCCTGCCCAAAGAAATCAAAATGATTAGACTAAAATAGCTTTCAAATCGGTTTCATTTGATAAGTCTGTAAATCTCTCCTGTGTGGCTGTTACTAGAAGTGTTTAAGAATAGGCTGGCATCACATCAGAAACCAATAGCAGAGTATTCACACAAAGGAATTCAGCAGTTGTGAGCTGTTATATATTAGCAGATACCATTTTATTAAATCAGATTTCATCTCAAGACAGGCTGGGAAAGAGAAGGGGAAGGGAGTGTTAGGCTAGTACCATTCTCTGCATCTTTTTGTATTGTTAAGTTGGTTTATGGAATGGTTATATGGGTATTCTTGCAAAACTAATTCTAATTCACTGCTTAATCCCATCTGTTTACTTTGGTTCCAAAGAAAGCTGAGTGTAACATGTGAGTATATGTGCTCTCAACACTAGGGCTCTCTTACATGTCACCACAGGTACATTTTATCTCACATCTGGCATCTGCACATTTGGTTTACTCTGCAAACAGTCATAAGAAAATGGTTTCAGAGAGACACAGGGAAAATACCTGCTCTGTTTAGGAATCACAAGTGAGTAGGAAAAACTTCAGAGTGAGTAAAACTGTGTTATGAACGACGAGGTCAAAACGGAAACCAGACATTGTTTTGTTTGCAGCTAAATTAATCCCAAGTGATGCCAAAACCCAACCCATTTGGCTGAAAGAGGATCACTGTGTTTGAAAATGAGTCAAGAAAAGAACGCTTAATCACACTCAAGGCTTCTGCCTTCAAGCGCTGCAGCTAAACTTACAAAGACAAATATACCCTGACCTGAAAATCCAGTACAGTATCTAATTTTTTCTCACACTTCTTAGCTTGGGTCAAACCCAAGAAAGGGAGGAGAACAGACTTAAGAAGGCGGGTAGTCTTTGCTCTATTTGCTGCTGCTTGCAAACCCCACTATCTCCATCATCCTCATGTAGACCTGTACAATCTCTTCTCTGCCATGCTGTTATCTAGACTTCATGTAGCTCTTTCCCACCAGCCTTCTGATTCAAAACTCTTCTTCCTCTGTCTTCTCTATTTGTCACAATCATCCACAGCAGTTCCATTTTCTGCTCAAGCAACCACCCCATCCTTCTTATCATTATCACAACTTCAGTTAATTCACAGCCCTTTTTTCTTCCATTCCAAAGAAGGGTGTTGAACTAAGATGTCCTTTGCAAACAGTTCATCTCCAGTTCCTCATGATGGGTGCTCTTTCGCCACCAACTCCCTAAGCTTTTTCCTGAGACGCTCCTTCATCCTGTAAGATCTGGTTTGCAAGCAATGAGTACACACTGGCTCTTCTTTTTTGGCTTCACCTTCTCTTATCCATTAGCATGGTGCTATTTCTCACCATTCTGTGTCATCTTACACTGTTGATTCCTTTCCCCTTCCCTCCCATTTCAACTTCTTTCCACCTAACCCAGTACACCTCTTTCCACCTAACACCTGTTGCCTGGATTGATGCTACAGACCATCTCTGAGAGAAATCCTGCAGCAAAGATGGTCCTCCTCATCACAACAGTGTTCTTTCCTCTTCCAGAGACACCATCTCCTCTAATATTATGCCTCTCCACCAGTTCTCTTTGCACAGGATGTTGCTGATATAATCCAAGAAAATTTAACTATATTAATTTCCCCACAACTCTCCTTTTATCCTCCAGATCGGAATTTTTTCATCTTCACAGGGCCTGACCTTGCTTCCAGCCTAGGAAAGCAAATGTCACCACTACTACAACAGAACAAAACAGAAAAATCACAACAATCTCACCACTACCCCCAAAACAAAGCAAACAAACAGAATCTGTCAGCCAGAGTTTATTCCATAAACAAGAGAGGAAAAAGAGCATTCAAATCCCTGGACAAAATACCTCAGCATTCTTTCAGAGCAAGCATCAATGCTTCCCTCAAAATAATCCAGAGGGGAACCACTAGCTACAAGTGCAGCTATTCTACAGGGCTCTTCCTTGGGCAAGCAAGCAATCCTGAAAGGAGCTTTAAACCCTACCTGCTCCTTTTCTGCTTGAGCCCAAAACATCAGCTGGGTGTCATGCTCCTGGACTCATTGCTTAGTACAGGACCAGCTGCTCCCCTACATGTTTAAAAGCCTTTGCTCCCTGCTACACTGCTCTTTCCTCTAGATCCTCACTTGCACTGGTGAGTCCTATGTAGATGATGGATGTAGTTTACACCTTCTCCCATCACCTCCCCTTGCCCTGATCCTAAACCATTCTCCCCTCCCACTGCAATCCTAAAGGGCTCTCCCAGATACTGGCAGCCACACTTAGGCACAGCCTTCCTGAGATGTTCCCATATTTTCTTACTTCCTTATATTTCAATGCTTTCTTAATGCACTGCATTAAAAATAAGGCCTTCAGAAAAACCTTTAACAAAGGTGTGCTGGGACTACCATCTATTGAGCTGTACTACAGCTTCTCAGTTTCCTTCTACCCTGCCAAAAGGCCTTTAGCCTTTGTCCCAGACTGAGCTCCTTGGGGTTGGAATATTTGCTCAGAACCTATTAGCACCTGGTCCAAGAGCAATGTTCTAGGCACTACAGTAATTAACAACATTTCAGTCACCTATGGCAAAACATTTCACCGCTTGGCTGCTTTACATAAGAACATAATTCCTTCCTATTTTTTTCTGTAAGTATTTGGTTTGCCCAACTGTCTTACTGGCCCTCAAGCTAAGTGGGAGGAAAGGAGAAGACTGCATGGGAATCTTAAGATGGATAAGCAGAACGGCAATATTCCTTGAAGGCAACAGCCTTCAAGCTGAAAATAATTGTGTCTGAACAATTGCTGTTTTAATTCCCGGCTCGGTATGCAGAGATTTCAAACCCTGGTCTGTAGGTCATTGTGTTTTTTCCTACAGCTCGGTAAAACTAGTCATAAGTTTGCATCTGTTGTAACAATTTCAGTCCTCCATCTCACCATTTACTCACCATGACATTTTCTTTTTCCCTTTTGACATTTTCAATATAAAAGCTCAGCCTGCCATGTCCCTGCAAACCCTGTGGCCACATCCCTATGTGCAGCAGCCAAGATATTCCAGGTGCCCTTCCCACGAACATCCATCAGCCCCTATAGAGTTCCTTTGAGCAGATGAGGTGAGGACCATGAAGCTTGCTGTGGATGCAAGCCATATTTTAAACACGCTGATCAGCAAAAGATATCTAAGGTGCATCCTGACCTTGCAGATCACATTAGATCCTTTCTCAGGGTCACCCACCAGCAAGAGGGATGCGGCACAGCTTCCCACACTTGAGGCAGACTTTCTGACCTTTACACGTTCTGATTGAGTTTCCTGCAGCCTGGACTTGTCCTCACTGCAGCCCCAGTGCTGTGCCTGTGGATCACCTCTGCCTGCCTTGCAACACTGCTTTTTCCACAGCATTTCATCAGACTTTTGTAGCAATTCAGGCCCATACTCTCTTTCAGGCTGCCTTTGCCAACCTCGTTGTGACACTACACGTTGGAGCAACATGTACCCATCCATAAACTGCAAAACTGTTTAAAAGGGTCATCTCTGCATTTCTTACGCAGCAGCAAGTCCAGGATAACGTGTCAGGGAGGAGAGTATTTTGCAGGGAGTGAGTGTATGTCCTTTGCATATAACAGATGTTACATTTTTCCTGGGAATACACAGCAAATCTTTTGCTCAGCGTGCAAGAGAGACAAAGCAGAGGGAACCATAGTTGTTATGGGAAAATTTATGTAGGTGAAAGGTTAAAATAATGTCATTGGTTTGGGCTTCCTGCAAGAAAGCAACCAGTTATCTGAGATCAGAGTTAACCATTCACAGATGCTGGGGTGCCCTGAGGGGACAAAATAGGATTGCTCTGCTCCCATTGGCACAGATAATGAGAAGATCACTGAGGCAAGAGAGAACCTAATAAAGAAGAGAGGAGGTAACAAAAGCTGGCTCTCATTTTCACGATAATGGTACAACCTGCACAGGGCGCCCATTAAGTGATTCTGCATTCAGAAAAAGCCAAGCAAACCAAAAAGCTCAGGTCTCCCAGGAATAAGACAAGCACAGATTTTGATGGAAAACATACAGAAACATTAACATTATTGCACATTAATATTCACATCTGCACATTTCAACATGCTAACTCACCCATGCTTCTCACTGTTGGCCGAGGGCCCACATAAATATGAGTATTGTAACTTACAGGTGGGCCCATATATCTAAAGGCTAACCAGATCAGGCTAGGTTTACACAACCCAGTCAAAGACTGGAGGAGTCCCTGCACAGCTGTCTGGCAGTTAAAGCGGCTTTGTGGTCCCACTGAAATCCTTCTAACAGCCTTTATCCCAAGCTACAAAATGTTCTCAATGTGTTGCTGAGGAAAACCATGCACGTCACGCCAGTTTATACAGTTCCAACTCAATTATCCTTTTGAAACAGATCATACATGTCTACTGCTTGTAAAGCTTATTTGTATCCCATTAGTTGTAAAAAATCTGTAAACAATGCTTCAATTCCATATAAAACAGAGATTCACACAAATGCAGGCAGGGGTGCCCCAAATCTGGTTTAGCCCCATAGCATGATGGCACTTTTAAACAATGTTTTTCTTAAGCACTTTTAAGGTTTAAATATACCCACGTGTTCTTAAAATCCCATATTACATTTAGAGACCTTTAAGTGAAAATTCCAGGTTACAGTGTTTCGATTTTATCTAAAATGCGAGGTGCAGCCGGACTCAATCAGGGTAAGGTATTCAGCTACAACTCCTGATTTCAATGACATTGTCTTGAGTAACAGCAAATGGCTAAGTCTTTAGCTTAAAGGCTACTTTCAAATGATGTAAACAAACCGGTCTAAGTATCACCACACCTCTTACCAGGAGAGTCTCTAGTTGCAAGGCATAGATCAAAAGAAATGGCAACACTTCCAAGCATCCCACCTGGTATTACCTTAGGAAGGAATTCCTAAGACACTGTAAATTTACACTACATTTTGGGTTAGCATTCCTCTTCTTTTTTACACCTCAAAAGGGAAAACAAATACCTAAAGCACCAGAGAAACAGAATGAGGAGTTATGATTGTAGGTGGATCAATGTTATCTTTCAGTGCCGAAATGTCAAAGTAAACCAGGTTTGCTGCTTGAGGTCCTCCTTAATAAAATGCACCGCCCCACTAAAAACATCTACCCGTCCATCAGTGTCTTCCAGGGACTCACCATCTCACTTTGTTACCAACCAAATACATCCGTCCAGTCACATCTTCTCCACAGCTCAATCACTTTGGAGCCATCACACCACCTTTTCTTTTCTCCAGTCCTCACTGAACTGCCTGTCAAATCCGTGTGCTGAGTGAGAGTGCAAAAGCAAGTCACTCCTGTAGGGAAACAGATCTTTACTAGGCTGCTGTAAAACAGGTCCTAGCCCGGACATCCAAAGACACAGATCTCTGTCAGAGTCCTGACTCCTAGTGTTTGCTGAACTGAGAAAAGAAACCAGGAGAATCGCCTTGGAGAAGATGTCACCTCTGTTCTACCTACAAGCCCTGAGTCCCAGCAAAAACGATGGCAATCAGAAATTAGTCTGATTTCTGCTAACAGGCACCTCAAACGGGCTTTGAAAGAGCTTCCAGTTAACCAAGGCAGCTGCAGCCAACTGTGCAGTGTTAGACGAAAGAATTACGAGTAAGGTGCCTCACAAAACTGAGTCCTGCAAGCGGTATGCTTTTATGTGCAAGAAGAGCTACCTTTGAGAAGCTCGGTGAACCTCTGAAAGGAGCCATGATTCAGATCTCGGACAATACAACATTTAGCAAGATGTTACAGGGAGATTCAGAATGAACTTGGGACAAAGCAAAGAAAATTTCCCAGCCAAAGAAGGGCACCCTCACCACAGTGACACCGAACAACTTTACACAGAGGAGAATCTGAAGCAGCAGATGAAAGCAGATGTCAGTCAGAGAGACCTGAAGGAAAAAAGCGTCAGAGTCCACAGGAAACTGGAGAATGCTCTGGAAAGATAGCCAGTGCCAAGGTCTTCTGTATTGTTGTGCTCCTAGCACTCCAAGCTCTTGGTGAAAGGGCCTCCCTCTCCTCCTGCTCCCTTGGAAAAGGTTGACTTATAAATCCCCAAATAGATTATCTGTGATTTAGACTACAAATGTGTACAGCACAGAGAATGAAAGGCCGGTGAAGAGCGAAGTCTACACCTGGCTGACATTTCAACCCAAGTCAAATACATGCTGTTTGGACTCTTATGAACCGTGAGCTGCAGCTGTCAGATGAAACACTCTGGACCAAACCCCACAGAAAACCATCAAATCTGCTAGCATGGCATACTCTATCCAGTATTTCTGAGTGCCTTATTATGGGTCTGAAGAATGCTCAGAACTAAACTGTGTTTCACCAGGAGGCACCAGGAGTCTAATTCCTGGCATGATGCATTAGAAAGGGTGGATGGCAACTGTGCAGAGCTTGAGAAAATGAAATGGATCTGTAGAAGTCAAAGTACCCAATCAAGAAGCAAGGAAAAACCATGCAGGACAAGCTGCCCAAAGGAAGGCAGGCACCAGTGCATTGGTGACAAGAAGGAAGGCAGCCACGGCCTCCTCCATGTCTGGCAAGTGTTACCACCCGACTGCAGCACAGAAATGGCTCAATCTTGGATCCTGTTTTGAGGGATGTAAATTACCTTTAGCATTGCACAAGGCATCCTTGTGATTAAGGGAAGGGTCAGGACTCTGCTTCTCCAGCGGGACACCTGGGGTGAGGCTCAAAGCTCCTTTTCAAATACAGCCCACAAATAGTGAAAAGGTCAGATAGAGAAAACACGATTTTCTACCAAAAGGACAGTAAAAAGTAGGTCAAATACTGGAAAAACTCAAATCCACTATTTATTCTAAACCTAGTATTGCTGCAACAAGCCTGTATCTGTCGGAAGAGCTCTCCTGTTCTGTGGGAGATACCCTGGATTGTTTACCGATCCTGACAGCATTTGAGGTCAGATTGTATCACCTTCCATGCATGATGTTTTCCGAGAACCACAGGAAAACACAAACCCTTCAGGAATAGCTTATTTAGCTGTTTGGCTATTCTCTTATCAAGTTAAGCACCTCACTGGGAAACCTTTCGCCCTGATTTAAGAGTACAAATTCCACCGGAAAAGAAACAGTCTTTGATGCAGCCTTATTTAGCAAAATTCTTAAACAAGTACCCGAGCTCATCTGGTTGAAACTTCTAAAAACCCTGAACTTTCTGACCATGCATCTTAATGGATACTGAATACTGGCAACTTGCCTTCAGCAAGCATATTGCAAAATAGACTTTTGTCTGTCTGGAGGCTGAAATATACACTGTTAAATAAAGGCACCTGAACCCCAGAACAGGACTGGAAAATTTAGTCCTCAGAAGGAGAGGGAGAGCTGTCTGACCTGAAAAATGCCGGACTTCTGCTATCACAACCAATCAGGGCTCAGTGATCAGAGTGAAATTTAACAAGGATTACAAACGGAGAATTGCTCAATAAGCAATGTCCTTCTCCCTTTTACCAGGGTTGGACAACTTCCCACAGTGCTCCCTTGAGCTTTCTGCCCAGGGTGTTTAAAGGTGACTCTGTTAATGCAGCTTTGAATGATCATGCCTTAGTATAATAGATCGAATCAAGAAAATCAGTCTGGTTTTCTTCCTAAATTTTCTTTTGCTGTCTCCCTCCTTCTCCCTTTACCTCTTCTGCCCGAGGCTGTACTTTTTCTCCCACTCCAACAGGCTGCACATAACACAACAGCAGCACATAAAAAAAGTGCTTTGAATGAAAGAGAAGGTATCTTCATGGTGCAGAAAACAAACTTCTTCCAGTGAAGGATATCTGTATAAAAGTCATGAATGAAAGCTGCTTCTTTCTCTTCTCTGGACTCCCATAGCTTTGCCAAAAATAAAAACCCCAAAACCAAGTTGAGTATTGTGCAATAAGTATTGTAATATGATCGTGAGCTGGTCTTTTGCTGTCCCCTGAGCAGCAGCACATGAATGTTCCCAGGTATGTCCCAGATATGCCATATAACACGATACCAAGATGCCCAACCTGGCTAACAGGCTCTGCTACTCCTCAGACAGCAGCTGGCACCTCCATACAGCCCTGCCAAGGGTACATCTCAGCTGGTGCTAGCTGTGGGCTCCCTGCCCCATGCCCTACTGCATGGTATACATCCCCTGGCTTTTGGATCACTTACAGATCCTTCTGACACCTGTCTGGCAATAGCTTGTGCTTAAGCATCAGCATTAGAAGATGTTTATACAGCTCATATAGCCTTTTATGTACTCAATAGCCGTGATCAAAGAAGAAATCTCTCTCAGTCACCGAACTGATCCCCAAGACCTAATTTAGAGCTTTTGTAACACTGAGGTTAAAGACCAGAGCAGATTGACAGCTGTCCAGAAATATTTGCTCAAATCTCTCCCTAGTGTAAGTTCACTAAGTTCAGAAGCAAAACAGTAGAGCTGAATTTAACCTTTTGATTCCACAAATATCTGAAAAACCACAGTCTTCTGCAGACATTAGCTGCCTTAAAAAATAAAGTTGCATTTTTCCTGGAAATCAATATTAATTCAATGCAAAAATCACTACAGCCATTACAAAGGTTTGTACTGACACTTCAGTGTTTTAACTCTGTGCTCAGAAAACCAAGCAGATGAACAAGCAGGTCTAAATAAAAGACTGAATAGGCTGAAACTGCCACCATGTGAAAACAGAGGCTTTCAGCGCTATCAGAGACATAATTTAATGCCCTCTGGTGCTAATGAAATTACTCCGATAGATTCAGATGGACTGTTTTGGAGTTAGAAGGCACAGTGATTATGTGATAGAATTAGTTTTGCTCTGGAAGAGAATACCCAGGACCAATATCATCTTTAGATAGCCTGGTTTCCTAATTGTTAAGCGAATATGTGTTTGCTATGGGTTTTTGATCACAGGTCCAACACAAACAGGGGAAGTCGTGACTTCCACCTCCATGAAAACACTAACCAGAGGGAACAGCAATATGCAGAAGACTGCTTGTGTACATCCTGGCCCCAACTGAGAGAATGAAGAAGTGGAGAGAGGGATTCCGAAACAGAGGACAGAAAGGGAGTGGCAAATGACAAAAAGATGCTGCGGAAACAGTTTTCTTGGAGGAACTTGATGATATTCCCTTCCCAGTCTACTATTTACAACTGCCACTGGGTATCCTACATACCTGTGAATGGCGCTAACCATGATTTACTCCATCAGCATAAAGTGGTTGTCAGAATTTCCCTGGATGCCTCGTTACTAAAATGCACTGTTTCCTCTCTGCTGATGTGCAGTGCTTTGGCAGTCTCCTCAGACTGGGGCTCTGTGCTAAGAGAACTGACCAAGTGGCAGGCACCTACCAAGGTGCTAGACTTGCAAGTTCATCACTTACACACAAGCAGATGTTACACAGCCCTGTGCAGAGCAGGCGCAAGAGAAAAACTTTCCCTGTTTAAGCACCAGTTACTCCCCCAGCTTTAATTTTTATCTCTCATCATCCTTCTCCCTTGTTATTCAATTAGTCGAGCGGGGGAGCCTGCTCATGGAGCAGTGGGGTAGCTGCTGATGGCCCCATTGGCCTCCCCAGTGGAGCAGGAGCTTGTGCAACCCAGCCCAGCCCCGTAAATCAGATCTGCCACAACAGGGCTCCTTCCTCAACCGGTTCCTTCACCTAGGATTGCCAGCTGTCAGACGAGGCAGAAAGAATACCGCAGCAATTCAGGTGCAAGGATTAAAGTCAGATAAGTTTTACTCTTATATATTTTAAAAACGAAATTTATTTTTTTTTAGTTAATTGCTAATCAGTATAAGGTTCTCTCTTCCCAGGAGGTGCACACTGGTGACCAGGAGCAGGGCAGAAGGAAGACTGCCTGAAGATACCATGAAGAAACATGGAGCTCTGCAGACCATTATAACACTGGAGAAAGCTGCTAAAACACTGTTCCCTGAGACAAACTCCTTCTCTCCTTCCACTGTGTGTTTTTAGGTGAAAGCACACACTGCGGAATTGCAATATGTTGGCTCTGTATGTTCAACTACTATGGCAAACATCTGCAAGTGCCTCCACATAAACGACAATGTGGGATGTGCTCAGGCAGCAGCAGAGTCTATTGCTTCATTAAGCCATTTATTAGGTTTCCAAAGGTTTGGAACAATCCTCCTATGGACTTTCAGGTTGTTCTCAGAGCTGTTACACACACTGCAGGCTGACTGATGCACCTGGAGCACCTGTTTGCCCAAGGTGACCAGGATTTTCGCATTTCAGACGCTGCACTCATGAAGATACCGAAGAGATTCCTCTTTATCTACTATGAAATGCATTACTGTGGGCTGATTTTAGCGGAAATTGGGTTTTTAGAGATTCCTGGCTTTTGCCAGAATCAGTGTGACTCTTTTCAGAGCAGGAAAAATTCTTATCAGGCTCCTTCTGCACAGATCTAGGGGCAGCAGGGGAAAGTTGCTGCCAGGAGATCTTTCTAAGATTTAGCCAGGTTATAGGGATTGTCAAGTTGCCGCTTTACCCATTACCCAGAAAAATCTGCTCTGTTGGCACAGCACTTGGCGAGATCCCTGTTCACCTTTTTGAATGGCTCACCTATTAGGTTAGAGTACAGGAGACCTTCCTACCTCTGCAGTTGTCAGCCATAAATGGGGTTACCTTCGAAGATAGCTAGGACACACTGGAAATCATAGAAATTGAGAGGATGCAGTTTCCTAAAGCACTGTGTTGCAGCAGACAGAACATCATCTTCCCATGGAGAAGAGGGTAGAGGATTGCTTCTCATAGCCAGTAGTCTTCATAACATCTTAGGGAAATTACTGGAAAGACTGGCATCTCCAGTACCAAGCTATTTTTAGGACCGTTCAATTTCATTTGAAGACAAGTGATGATGAATTTGGAACAATTCTCAAAAACCAGAGTAGCTGTCAGCACAGCTTATACAGAAGGGATTCAGGATCTGAAACACAGTCCCCTTAGCTCACCATTTTTTCCACCCATATATTTTTTACCCTTTCTCTTCCTTTAGCTGAACAGTGAATCACTATCCTCTGACAACCTCATGCTCATGAAAAATCATTGCTTTCTATTTGCTCCAGAGCATTTTCTTATATAAACCTGGGCTTTGCAGATTATCCTCATGCCTTTGTAAGGTTTGATTTAATAAAGTTGCCTCAAAGACTTCTTTATTTTCTTTTTAAACAGGCAATTTTTACTCTCCAGGAAGCAGCCTGAGCAGCAGATAAAGTGAACATTTCATTACCCAAACATATGTCCAAAAATATCAGTAGATTGCATGAGCGACTCTGCTGCTGCTTACTTCCTCCTACATCATATAGCAGATGTCAAGGACTTCAGTAACCTTTGCCCTACATAATTCAAGAGGAAAAGTGATGAAATACGAAGATGTTGCGCCTGAAGATGATGGGAAGCAGTGTTCATTGGCCTAGAAGCAAGAGCACAAAAGGTGTGACAGAGCAAATAAGCTTTGCTCATCACACTGCTCATCACACTGCTCATACATGTGACTGTCTTGTGTCCCTGAATCAAAACCTGGAGTGGTCTGTGTAACTGGAGGGAATTTAAGCACATTCATTTCACTAGGTTGGGTAGCTGAAAACAAGTCAAAGCTGTCAACCACCCAATAAGTCTTCCAGGATAAAAGTAAAGGTGGCTCTTTTTCCTTGGGGGCTTATTATATAGGCCTATTAGATCAACACTCTGGTTGCCTTAAGGATCTCATAATTGCAGTCACTCTACCTGCAGAACTACTCACTGTTCCTAAGCCGTTGATGTTCACCATGATGAGAGTGTTGATGAGCAGCACAGGTAAGCCTTGGGCTTAATGAGACAGTTTTTCTTTATTGTCTGTTCTGCATTTAGCCTTCGTAGTAGAGCAAAATAGCCACATGCCAGCCTGCTTTAAATCAGTTCCTACCCGGACTGATAAAGGCAAAAATCAAATAAACCCTCAAGACTGCCATCTAATGCCAACAGCAGAACTCTGCTCAGACAGCACTTGCATTGGGTATAAAACCTGACGAGGACTCAGACAGGGAACCTAGCATATTGAATCCATAACTTGAGCAAAAAAAGCACATATCCCACTTCTTAACCAGCAGGCAATCGCTCATTCTAGCACAGAATTCTCAACTAAATCATTATTTTGAACCAAATACTGTGGTTTTCAGTGATTTTTGTGCTATAGCATTTCCCAATAATTGTTATTATAATAATTATTATAATTTTGAAAGGAGGGTGACCTGCTTGTTATTAAAAAGTGCCACTTTAAAATGCAGCAATATTTTTATTAAAGGAAAAAATCTATTCAAAGCAAGGCATATCAATTTGTAAAGAACTGGTAAGGAACTACTTGAGGCAATAATAGAAATGTCTAACATAGCATGCTTGCATTGCAGTCACTATATTTTTAGCGCTGTATCAGCTGGTGCCTGCTCTAGGGACAGTCCATACTGTCACCTGGTGTAAGTCCTGAGGTCTTCTGAGTCAGGGACTGTATCATAACACAGGATTTCATGCGTCTGATCACACACCAGGCTGATTTTCGAGCAGAGAAAATGCGCGGCAGAGCCCTGAGGCCACGGTGACGATCACTAGAGGGCAGTAGCCAACCCCTAATCGCCCCGCAGCTCCACGCAAAATCCGAAGGTTTACACGGGAGGAAAGGGCGAGCTCCCGCCCCAGTGAAGCTGCTTAAGTGCGCAAGATGAAGAAGAAACCTTCCTGTTTGCTACAAGTGTTAACACTCATCGACACCCTTTCTAGTGTTCCTAAAACCACCCTGTTTTCACTTAGCACTTCTAATGGTGTTCGGTGGGTTACAGCCCTGCTCCAGGATCCATGATTTCATCACAAACTACATTTCTACTCCAACAGTTATGAGAAATGCTTGAAAACATCAGCCATAAAGGCTAGAGAATGAAAAAAGCAAAGGCAGAAAAACACAAAAATAGCCCATCTTCTGACGGCTTATTATTATTATTACTGACAATTTTAAGCTCCTGAATTTTCACTTACCTTAACAGTCCTGGGAGCTTGAATTGTGAATGTTGGGGTTTCAATATACTCTTAACTTTACCCTTAAAGGAGGCCTTAACAGAGAAATCTGTGGTCACCGATACCCCTATGTCAGATCTACCCACTTCTAGCAGAAGAACTGCCCTATGAGATTGGATCAGGTCTCTCTTATCCTTTCTCTGGCAGGTAGTGGTGCACTAGGGAATAAGCAAACAAAAGGCTGAGTAGAGGGTGATGCTTACCCAAGATACTTCCTCAGCTTTTAAGGAAGGCTTTTGTATTTAACAGTCATGGTTTTGCCTGTGTTGCAGAAGAGTTGATACACCTTGCTATCAACAAAGTTGTACATTATGCAAGTGATTGCTTTACAGCCAGGACATGCAATCTCATTTCACACTTGATTTTGAGAAATCTGCGTCATATTCACATGTAATCACAGACTCTGGGATTGCCTTTGGGCCATGAGTTCACAAACAGGAGAGGGTTCTTTGCAGCATTCTCTACTTGAAGGGCAACCTAAACTTTCCCAAAGCAGGATGTTTGCCAGTGCTCAGCCAGAAAAGCCAAGACTTTCACAGAACAAAAACTCAGGTAGCAATGGAAAGCCTTTAACTCTTGCAACACACCTTTTCCCGGCATCAAACAGAACAGTGCCTCTCAGCTGCATGCCCCAGACTTCCCCTTCTGATTGTATCAACCTCTTCTCTCTTTGAGTAAATGAGACATGCAAGATACTAGATTACTCAAAGCTACTACAGGATTCAGAGAAACAAGTAATAGTTCATCCTTCTGCAACACGACCCACTCAGCATCCAAGAAAAAGAGGCAGCAGGAAGGCCATCCACCCAACCAGAAATAACGAATCTGCAAAAGCAACTGGATAGGGCTGCAGCCTTAGCCTGGGAGTCACACCAGCCTCTGCAGGAACCCTGAGGCACCAGTCCTTTTCTCTTTTTTCTTTCACAGTATCAACTTTACACTGGCTGCCTTCAAAAATCTGGTGATCTTACCTTTATTCTGCTTGCCATGACCTGAAACCTCACAAAAGGCAACCATCGGCGCAATGTGCAAGACCACCAGTATCACCTCATTGCTTCTGTAGAAGAAGGGGAATGGAAGGATGGTTCCCATCACCTAGACTCTTTTTCTGCATTTGTGCCATGATTGTTACTAGCCCAGTTCTTAAATTCACAAAGCTGAGTGCAGCCTGTCCACGATGCAGTCCCAACCTCTTAAATCACTCAGAATTAGCAACAAGGGCACATTTCAGAAATAATTCCCTGGAAGCCAATGTAACAGGGAGTAATGTTTGGTCCATTTCATCTCTAGGAGGCTAGAGCAAAGCTGGACTGACCCAAAAGATATTGCTTTGCTGAAAAGAAGTCCTTTAAGTTCGTAGTCCACGCAATAAGCTTGTTAGTGAGGGTTCGTAATAATAGGATGATTGAACTATGGCATCACTACATCAGTCGGCTTTGCAGAGCCCATAAATCTCTCACAGGGATAGTGTCTTCCACTTCAGCTAAAGTCGAAGCTAGGAGTTACAAAGGGCTCTAGAGGGAATTAGGCTCTGAAGTCTTATTGAATTAGCATTGTTTACAAAGCAGTCATAAGTATAATGGATGTTAATGAGTCTTTAATGAGTCGAGTTACAATGCAAAATGTGGTGAAGTACAATAAACAAAAAGGCTGTGCTTCCCTCCTCTTTATTCTGCTTTACACAGGTGTAGAAGCCCTGAAGCTAAATTAATCATCCTATTGAGAATAGAGTAAAAGAGCAGAATCTGCTCTGCAACTTCAACAAAAATAGAAAATCAAAACACATTTATTTTATACCAAGTCAAACTGGGACTGAACCGCATCAGAATTACATGTTCACACAGACAGCTCACAGTATGACAGAATCACGGGAGGGCTGAGGTTGGCATGCACCTCTGGAGGTCATCTGGACCAATTCCCCTGCTCAAGCAGGGTCACCATAGGCCAGTTGCCCAGGACAATGTCCAGACAGCTTTTGAATACCTCCAAGGATGGAGACTCCACAACCTCTGGACAACCTGTTCCAGCCATTGGCCACCCTGACAGCAGAAAAGGTTTTTTCCGTGTTCAGGCACAAACTCTAGTGTTTCAGTTCGTGCCCATTGTCTCTGGTCCTGCCAGTGGGCACCATTGGACAGAGCCTGGCTGTGTCCTCTTTACACACTTCCTCCAGGCAGTTGTGCACATTGATAAGCTTCCCCCTGCACCTTCTCTTCTCAAGGCTGAATAGTCCCAACTCTCTCAGCCTCTTCTCATACACGAGGCGCTCCTGTCCCTTATTCATTCTCGTGGCCCTCTGCTGGACTCTCTTCAGCATGTCCATCTCTGTCTTATCCTGGGGAGCCCAGAACTGGTCCCCAGTGCTGAGCAGAGGGGAAGGATCACCTCCCTCCACCTGCTGGCAAGACTCCTAATGCAGCCCAGAATCCCATTAGCTTTTTTTGCTGCAAGGCTCATCTTCAACGTGGTGCGCACCAGGAACAACCAGGGCTACTCCTCCCCGGGTGTGGAACTTGGCACTTCCCTCGGCTGAACTTCACAATGCTCCTGACAGCCCGCCTCTCCGGCCTGCTGAGATCACTCTGGATGGCAGCATGACCTTCCGGTGCATCCGCTACTCCTCACAGTTCCATGTCACCTGTGAACTTGCTGAGGGTACACTGTGCCCCATCCTCCACGTCATTAAAGATGTTAAACAGGCCTCATTAAAGAAGATGTTGAACAGGACTACACCCAGTATTGACGCCCCAGGGTATACTTCTAGTTACCTGGGTGCTAGATGTCATGCATCATGATCATGCCTCTCTGCGCTCAGCAATTGAGCAGTTTTCAATCCACCTCACTGCTTGCTCATCCAGCCCACCCATCATCAGCTTCTCTACAAGAATGTTACAGGAAGCAATATCAAAACCCAGGTAGACAGTACACGCCTCTTCCCTTATCCACCAAGCCAGTCACCTCCCTGCAGGTGGTTATCAGGCCCACCAAGCACGACTTCCCCTCTGTGAAGCCATGCTGAGAGAAAGATTTTACTTTTTCAGTTTTCAGTTTTTGCTAAGGCTGGAGAGGAGGGGAAGGACATATTGTCAGCAATACACATCATTGCAGAAAGAGCCCTGGTACCTTCTGAACAACATCTTTCAGTCTTTATTCACACCAGGTGGCCACTAAGTTTAGCTATTTAGCTCTTCAGACCACCTCAGTCACAAGCAATCTGAGGTACACCTCACCAAAGCTTCCAGACAAGCTAAATCCCACTGAAATCAATTCTAGCACTCAGTTCTGATTCTGACAGGCTGTCAGTTAAAGAGCAACACAACCTGTCTCAACAGCAAGGTGCCGGAGAAGACAGCTGTCATCAGGAAAATTGCCAACACCTCCCCACCACATTGGGTGACTCACCTTGCACAAACACACAGCGCATAGCCTCAGGTTTTGCCTGATACATTCAAACATTTAATGGGATCATCATAGAATATAGCATGGTTTGAGTTGGAAGGAACTTGGAAGATCATCCAGTTCCAACCCCCCTGCCATGGGCAGGGACACCTTCCACTAGATCAGGTTGCTCAAAGCCCCGTCCAATCTGGCCTTGAACACTGCCGGGGATGGGGCACCCTCAGCTTCCCTGGGCAACCTGTGCCAGTGCCTCACCACCCTCGTAGTAAAGCATTTCTTCCTCGTGTCTAATCTAAATCTCCCCTCTGTCAGTTCAAAACCATTCCCCCTTGTCCTGTCACTACCTGACAAGCAAGACTGCTCCAAAAAGATGGTCAACAAAAGTTCATAGTTCAGCAGCAAAAGAATAAGCCTGTAGGCAAGGCAGCGGGATCTGTGTGATCCTGGGGATGGATCATTTTGGGGATGACAAAGCCAGGCTGCTGAGAGAGTGGGTTTATGCATTTTGAGGTATTCTGTGCATCCCCTGAAACTTCTATCAAGTCCTTAAACAAAGTAGGGGTCTTTTATGGTCATCCACAGTGTAATGATGTTGAGGCTGACACATGCACTGCAGGTTGCAGCATGTGTCAAGTCAGTGAGGCCAAAAAGCTGTGAAATTAGGGAAAGTGAGGCTTTATGAATACAACAACCTTCTAACTGGCATTCATACAAACCAGGGCAATCCGAAAGCAAAACAGATCAGATTTTACATTTACAAAAGGCTTTTAATCCTGAAGAACAAAGTGTGTTACATTGAAATTACACTACAGAACATACAGTGAGACCTGCCTCCTCAGTGGTGAAATATGACAAGCACGTAACAGCACTATTGCCCTGGAAGTCCTTTCTGCCACCAAAAGCACCAAGAGATACTTGACAACTTCCTAAGATAAGGATCAAACTTCTAGAGTTTTTAGCATCAAAATTTAGCTCATGGGCGTTGCTGTATCTCAGAGCATGAGAAGAACATCATCTACTGAAGCACAGACAGCACCTCCTAGAGCACTCTGGGTCTTTGAGGAGAGTGCCCTGTTATCAACCCAACAATACCAGAGTCATGGTGACAAGCAAGGCATCTTCTAGGAAGGACCACCTTGGGATGGAGTCCCAAGTCCTATCATGGCATCACCCGACCTCTGATGATGCCACCATTTGCAGCAAGTGAGCAAAATAGAGGACTGTGGTTCTTCCTCTGGGACAGAAGAGGAAGACACAGAGGAAGACTAGCTGCAAGCAGCAGGAGCTCTGAGAGAAGAGGTGCCTCTGCAGCTGGGGAGCAAGATGGCAACCAAGCAGCCCCAGACCTGGCGGCAGAGACCATTAGAAGCTATGAAAAGACTGGAAACTCGTATTCCAAACTTGCTAGCTCAGGCCTCACATCACTGAGAAGTGCATGAGTAAACAAACTCACAGCAAAAGACAGCAGAATGCCAGGAACCGCTGCATGTACAGCTGAGGGTTAAACCACTACATGAAATGCCTTCTCTCACGGTTCAGACCACTGCATATTCCGGATTGCCATTAATGAAGCTTCCTCCCCCTACAAGCAGGACCTGTTGCACTTCCTGCGTTCTCCCATTCCCTATCAGCCATGAGATCAGTCAGGAGTGTGGCAGCCTTGCCGCGTTATGCAGCAAAATCTCCGATCCTGACTGGCAGGCAGCAGGCCAACTGCTGCCCCTGCCATGCTGCGGTACATGACTGACCTTCTGCACCGGATCCATCAGCCACACGGACAACACTTTCCACGGGAAATTCAATAGCTGGCTTCCTGTGCCACAGATAATGCAGTGCTTTGCAAGCCTAGTATCCACTGCTTCAGGTGGATAACTGCACGTAAGCCCATGGTTATATGGGAGTCAGAAATGAAGAGGAGGTAAGAAAAGGCAGGAAGACGATCTGTTTTCCAATAAAGGCAAAATTAGACGCCGCTTTGAAGCCGCCTGACACCTCCCAGAGGACTCCCCGGTAGAGCCCGTGGCCGGGCAGAGGACAGCGGTGCCAGTGCCAACAGGGCAAGGGGTAAATGCCAGCAGCCGCCCAGCCGCAGCCACCCCTCAGCCGCAGCCGCGCGCCGGCCGCGCACAGCGGGGCCGGGCCGGGGCGCACCTCGAGGCGCAGCCCCACCGGGAAGGGACCCCCGGGAGAGGGCGAGCGGCGGTCGGGGAGAGGGCTGCAGCCGTCGGGGGAGCTGAGCCGGAGCAGAAGCCCCGTGCTGGGAGGCGGGGCAGGCGGGGTCCTCCTTGGGTTGCCACACAGCCGTGCACGCGTCCCCGCGGGGCGACCCCGAGGAGCCCGCCGGGGCCTGAAAGCTGAAAACCACGCTAAAAAGCCTTCGCCCGGCTTCCCCACGGGGTGAAGGCCCCACCGTGGCAGCGTAGGGTGGTGGCCAGTGCTCCGCGGCCGGAGCTGAGGGACAGCGAGGGTTCCCCGCGCCCCCACCGCCGCCCGGGGCGGCCCGGCCCGGGGGGACGCAACGCGGGAGCTGCCAGAGGGCAAATAAACAACTTTCCTGGTGTAAAAAGTTGCCTTGCGGGTGCCTGCAGCTGGCGGTTAACACAGACAGTAAGAGGATCAACTCCATCTCCGGCAGTGGAGCAAAAGGGGAGGGTGGGGGAAATAAAAGCCCCCGCATTTGCTATTCAGAGTTTAGTTAATTTGGATGATAACGGTTAGTGTTTAATCCCATTGTACGAGAATGAATATACTGAAACCTACAAGGGTCCTGGCAGAATAATGCGGCCCACAGCACCGCACCAGGGGCGCCCGGGCGGGCAGCCGGCCCGGCTCGCCCCGCCGGCCGGGGGAGACGCGTCCCGGGGCCGCCACCGCCTCCCGCGGAGCCACTCCGCGCTCCCGGCCCGCACGGCGTGGCTGCGGGTCCGCCCGGGGCGGCGAGGTGAGGGCCGGCACTGTGCCTATACCCCGGCCGCTCCTGGTGAGGTGTCCGGGCAGGAGCGGCAGTGCCGCCCGCTGTGCACATCGAGGGAAGGGTCTGGGGTGTGTGGTGCTCCCCGTGTAAATCACAAGGAGAAACGGGGCGGAGAATGCGGGTCACGGGAGGAGACGTGGAGGCGTCCGAGAAAACACCTCCCGAGCTGGCACAAACGCCGCTCGCACGGCGCTCCCCGGGGCAAGTCGGAGGCGCCGGGGCAGGCAGGATCCGTCACCAGGCGGCCCTCCCGCCGTCCTCGGGGTTTCCCTCCCGACCCCTCCCTCCCAACGGGGTGGCGGCGCCCCGCGGCCGCACCGGGGTCGGGGGCGGCAGCGCCGGGGCCGAGGTGGGGGTGGCGTGCGGTCGGCCCGCTGCGGGCCCCGTTGGCGCACCGGCGGCCGTGGAGAGGGCCCGGGGGGGCCTCGCCCGCCGCCGCGCTGGCGGAGGGGAGTGGGGCAGCGGCGGCGGGCAGCCCCCCCGGGGGGGAGCGGCGCGGCGGGGCGGCCCCGGCGGGGCGGGCCGGGGCGGTGCGGGGCGGTGCGGGGCGGGCCGGGGGCTCGGCGCGCTCGGCGGGCTCGGAGCGCGGCTGCCCGGGCGGAGGGCCGCGGAGAGGAAAGCTAACAATGCTGTGAAAATATGTTTGCAGAAAATAGACAATTGTTGGATTAAACGTATTCAAGTATGAAATAATGCCTTTTTGTGTAAAAAACCTCAGCAATGTGAGCGTACAAAAGTTCCCCTGTGGCAGTTACTTGCTCCCTTTGTGAGCTTTGCGCTCCAGCGTCTCCACTTGGCGCGTTTAACTCGGAGCCCCCCTTTAAACGCGATTGTTTCTTTCTTTTTAATGACATTTACCGGATCAAAACATGCTGTTAATTCGATCAGAAAGCTTTACCCTCCTTAACAATGCCACAATAATTTCTCCTGAAGTTTGTTAAATTGACCAAAATTAGGCAAATGAATAGGGGGTCTGTCGGCGATCCCGCTCGCAGGTGACACCGAATAATGCACTCTCGGGCCAGCTGCGATCCCCTCTTTATTTGCCCCTCTTTTCTTTGACCCGCATTATTAAAATTTAGGCCCAATGAAACTATTCATACTTTTCAATGGGACATTTTCCTATAGGATAATAGGCTACAAATTGAGCCTCTCCAAAGGAGAGGGGGGGAAGCAGGGGGGGTAAACCAACAACGCACAGACGCGCACACCACACAAAAAAGGAGCGTCGTGTGCCAAAGGCTGGCGAGAGCCTCCCTGGGCCGGCGGGAAAAAAAGAGGGGGGCTTAAGGAGGGGGGGGGGGGGAATATCGTGTGCCAGCCCCCCGGTCCCACACCTGCCGGGGTGTCCCCGGCGCATAAAGCGGTGTAAACAAAAAAAGCCTCGCTGCCATTTCTCATAAAGATGGACGTGTCACCAAGTCGTGTGAGAAAAGCCTGAGAACAAACGGGGCCACTCCGTCTCCAAGGGTTCTCCCTTGAACTGGGCGGAACAGCCTATTAAGGGCTTACTTAATTACTTTAATGACTCTGGACAGGCTTTAAAATGCAGTCAGCGCCGAGGCTAAGGGGAGGGGGTGGGGGGGACGGGGATTTGCAGGCAGGCGGAGGGGACGGGGATGCGGCGAGCGGGGCGCAGGGCGCGATCGCGCCCTGCGCCCCGCTCGCCGCATCCCCGTCCCCGCCGCTATTATGGGACCATCACGTGTGTCCGCGGGGTCCACGTGGGGTGACACAGCTGGGCTGCCCCCGGCTGCATGGAGGGGGGGGGGGGGGAAGGAAGAAGAAGAGAGAAGAAAACCAACCCACCCCTCATCCCTCTCTCGCCCCCTTCCACCCTGATCTTTAATGCATACATTCCCCCGTCGCCGCTCGCCCCTAATCCTATGGGATCAGCGGGCCCGTGGAGGCCCCCCGGGGTCCCCCCCAAGAAGTTATGGCTTTATAAAGGGGCTCGGAGAGAGCGGGGATGCAGTGCCCAACCATGGCCTCCAAGCTCAAGGAGCGGAGGGTGAGTCGCAGCCCGCCTTGCGCGCACGGTTCTGCGGGGCCGCCGAGAGAATCCGTCATTGTCTCTTCACCTCCTTTCCCTTCACAAAGCACGCCCCCCAAAAAAAAACCCCAACCCACCCGTCCCCAAAATAAGGCTGCCCTGCCAGGGCCGCCCGTGCAGACGGGGCGCTTCCGGACAGAGTGGGAAGGACCGGCCGCCGGAGCATCCATCGGGGGGCCGCGGCGCGCCCGATGCCTCTTCTCGGAGTGGGATCGAGACCGGCTGCCCTGGAGGGGATGGGACCGGGGCCGGCTGCCCCGACGAGGCCGGATCCGGCCGCTTTCTCCCATCGCTAACGCGCCCCGTCTGTTTTACAGAGGACGCCGGTCTCCCACAAAGTGATAGAGAAGAGGAGGAGGGACCGCATCAACCGCTGCCTCACCGAGCTGGGGAAGACGGTGCCCATGGCTCTGGCCAAGCAGGTAGGCGGGGGAGGGAAGGGGTGTCAGCACCTAGGCCCTTCTCCCTTCTCCCCGGTGCGGAGCGACACCACCACCACCCCCTACCCCGATGCGGGGGGCTTTGGGCCGTGGCCCGTCGGAGCGCAGCCGCAGGGGAGATGTGATCCACCTCTCCCCGCCCGCTGCAGAGCTCGGGAAAGCTGGAGAAAGCGGAGATCCTGGAGATGACGGTGCAGTACCTGCGGGCTCTGCACTCGGCGGACTTCCCCCGCGGCCGGGAGAAGGGTAGGTAGGCAGGGGATACCGGGACACACTCCCCCTATCTCCCCACTCCCGGGCGGACCCTGAGGAGCTCGGCTCCGCTGCTCTTTCTTTTCCAGCAGAGCTGCTCTCCGAGTTCGCCAACTATTTCCACTACGGCTACCACGAGTGCATGAAGAACCTGGTCCACTACCTAACGACGGTGGAGAGGATGGAGACCAAAGACACCAAATACGCCCGCATCTTGGCCTTCCTCCAGTCCAAAGCGCGCTTCGTCACCGAGCCCCTCTTCGCCTCCCTGGGTTCCCTCCCAGAGCCGGACTTTTCCTACCAGCTGCACCCCGGGCCCGAGTGCCCCGGGCACGGCCACAGCCCCGGCGAGGGCGGGCTTCAGCCGCCTTCGGGGGGTCCCTTCCCGTGGCACGGCGCGGCCCGCAGCCCACCCCTGCCCTACCACCTTCCCGGCGCCGCCGTGCCCCTCGCCGGCCCCGGCCAGCAGCGCAGCACCTTCCTTTCCTCCGTGCAAGGGCTGGACCGCCACTACCTCAACCTCCTCGGCCATTCCCACCCCAATGCCTTCGGGCTGCCCCCTGGCCAGCACCCCTCCGTGCTATAGAGACTCGACCCCGCCCGAAAACCCTATTTATGACCGCGGACACTGCGAGTTACGCCCGGGCGCACAGGGAGGCTGCCGGGGCCACGGACATGAGCGGGGGTCGCGGGGGTCGGGGAGCTCCCGGCCTCCCTCCCGGGGGTCTGGACCGGCCTTTTCCGCTCTCCTTCCCACCTTCGGGTGCGGTGCCTGTACAAGCGATGCCTTGGAATAAACGTTATTGCCCGCCGCCCCTTCTTGTTTCCGGGAGGGCGCCCACTCGGGGGGCGAGGGAGTCTCCCCCACGCACACCCCCAGGGGGAAAAACCCACAAGCGAAACGTGCGGGGCTGGAAGAGCTGCCAGAGGGATGTGGTGCAGGGGATGCCCTCGGCGTGGGGACACCCCCAGAACCCCCGTTGGTGCTGTCTTCTGGCGGGGGGATGCTTCCAGGGACACGCGTCAGAGAGGCCCCGGCATCTCCCGTGGGTTTTGCCAGCGAATTTCTCGGCGGCGCAGGTTGTTCGGAGGAGGAGGAATAACGGGGAAAGCACAGGACGGGGAGGGCAGGGCTGGCGGCGGGGACGGAGGTGCGGAGCACCGACAGTAAAACAAATAAAAGCTCTTGAGAGCGAGTCCTTCGAGGCTCGCCTGCCGCGCCTACCGGGGCCATTTCGGTGCCGCCCGCACCAGGCGTCCCCGGTGTCCCCGCACCCCCGGCAGGAGGGCAGGGGCATCCCAGCCGCCCCCGGGGCAGCCCGGAGGGGCCGGAGCCCACGAGAGGTAAATTAACTTATTCCAGTTGGGTGGAGAGACTCTGAGGAGGTTTGACCCGGGCTGTTTGCCCAGTCACGGAATGGGCTGACCCGCAATTTGTAAACCAACGGGTCCCTTTCTTCGGAGACAGACAAAAAGATCTTCATTACAATGAGTAGAAAGTTGAATGTGTATCTTCCATTTAACCTGTAAATACAGGAAAAGCTGCTATTTCAGATTAGTGGGGAAGAGGTCACACGGCGGGCTAACGAAATGGGTCAGCCAGAGGGGAGAAAAACCCCTCATTTCCTCAGGACGCCTTTAGGATGGTGAATCTATCGGGAACCCCTTTCCTGCTCCCTGTACACAGAGCAAGATGGGATCAGCTGAAAGCATTCAGCAGCAGCAGAATGGCTGGTGCCTGTTACGCAAACACACATCCTGCACTCACCAGCGCTGGGTGCAGGATGTGGAGAAACTGCTACACGATTTTTATTCTGCAAGCGCTAAGCTCTTGTGAACCCCCCTTTGGCGGTGAGGCATTAAAGGTACAGCTTTTTCCTGGAAATAAAAGTTATTAATGTATTCAGCATTTTGGTCCCTGTTAACCAAATTAAACAAAACTTTCCTTTGCTAAGTAGATTTTCTCCCTGGGATTAGCAGAGGGCCACCACGGTCAAAACTGGGGTCATTTACATATAATTTTGCAAACTCGCACTGGTCCATGACAGTCTTTGTATCCCCAATGTTGCTATTCTGGATTGTTTTTCCTTTTCTTTCTCATCTAGCTGTGGAGGATAAACCCCTCTTTGGCTTTACAATGACTTTAGGATAAAAGTCTCCCCCCTCTGCCCATGAAGGGCTCTGAGCTCATCCCCCCGGCTCCAGAGACCCTGGCTTTTGCCCTCAAAATTATTTTGGCACCCGGTAAAGCCAGTGGTAAAGAGGGATGGGAGCTGAGCTGCACGGGATATATCCTTGGGGGCAGTGGAGTTTATCCAGGACAGGCATCCTCTGTGTTTTGACAGAGGTCCAGCTCACTTGGTTTCATTTCATTTTACATTTCTGTGCCTGCAGGACAGACGCTTTTAGCTTCTTCCCCCCCCCCCCCCCCCCCCCACGGGCTTATTTTAGCTCTGCCATGAGCTGATGCCATGCCTGGTGGGAGCAGGCAGGAGCTGGACATCACCTATGCTAGGCCAGTTAAAAGCCATAGCTGATCCCAGGTGGGATGCCTGTCTGTGCTGGCGATGCTCATCTTCCAACACGGCAATACCATTTACTGGTGCCTGGCAGCAGATAGCATGGGAACAAACAGAGGGGTTTTGTTCCTGAAAATAAACTACTTCAACTCCCAAAGCACCCAAAATAGTAGCTTCTCTCTTATGCACCTGCTCAGCTAAAAATCCTGATGATGAACGCCTTGCTGTATCCTTTCCTATTCCTCTCCTTCAGCTAGCAGCTTTCTTCTTCTTAGCCTTCAAATCTGCCTCATTTTGCCTTGCCTTCCTTTCCTGTGCCTTTCAAGTCCTCTTTTCCACCTCTTCTTCTCCCTGTTATTTGAACTTCTCTCTGTTCCTCACACTTTCCAAGCCTTATATATACTTCAGTTCTTCTCACCCCGGAAAATTATTGCACAGCATAGTCACATCTTAGTAATTTCTTTATGTTGAAGGCAAAGAATCATTTTGGGATCAAAGGACAGCAATATGGGAGTTTACAGTTCTGAATCTGATACGGTATCTCACTTGTCATTTACTCAGGAAATAAGTTTATGTCGATCTTTTTAATATTCCCTTACTGAAAACATCTCCAACTCCCTAATTTATCATATGGATTTATCTGCACTCGCATGGAAGTACAACATCATTGACAAGACCAACGAGGCAGAAGTAGCCTGTGCACAAACTCTCCACATTAAACATTCACATTTCAAACAGGCAAACAGGTGAAGCCTGGAAGGAGGTGTTACTGTGCCACTGTTGCTGTTTAAATAAGTAATAAATGCTTATGAATTTTGAGCATATATAACACAGATCAGAACTCTTTCTTCCCATGGTTCTAAGAGGGCATCATTCAAAGATCTGGGGGATTTGGTGGCAGTGACACCCTGCAGAGTTTCCAGCCTTGGAAACAGATCCCATTGCACCAAGCACAGTCCCCAAACCTATGCCAACACAGTCATTCTGGGGACAACTTACCAGTCAGGTCACTAGCTAATGAAAAAAGAGCATTTTGTTTTACTTCGGGTCAGTGACCCTGCTGTGGCATTGGACCACAAACACTTGCATCAGCACATCTATAGGGCTGAACCATGGGTTGGGAAGAGGCAGCTGAGGGAAGGAGGAGAAACAGCAGTGCTGAAGGCTCTTAATCACAGATCTATTCCGGTTGTGATGCACATGATAGCTGACCTCCTAGTGGTACGGGTATGATCCCTTTCCCGCAGTACCAAAAGTCCTGCCAGTTTGTAAGTCTTGCTGTGCCACTGCTCTGTCGGATGCTGCTGCTGTTTCTCAGGCTCAGAGGTACCCCAGGGCAGCTTGCACAACTTAACCAGGGTTATGCCAGCAATGCTTAGGAGAGCAGACGGTCTCAGGTGCCAGGGTACAATGCCCACCCTATCCCAAATCAGCTTCTTGCTCTGCTACCATGTTCTCAGAGAGAGTTAAATAGTGCCTAGAAGCCCAGATGGATATTTTCTCTTCATAAGGTAACCCAGGCATAAGGAGGAGACTTGTTTGCCAGTGAATCTTGGGACAGCTGCGCACTTGTCCAACAGTCCTTTAGCAAAGGCAGTCCTTCAGCAAAGGCAGTCCTTCAGAAAGAAACCCTCCATCTGACAGTTTCATATTTGCTGAAATGCAGCATCTGATCCCACAGTTTGCTTCCTGCCTTGGGTGAGCCCATCCCCTCCCACATCATCATGTCTATTTCTAGCAGACTTGCCCACAGATTGTGTAAAGGCTGTTTTAAGAAAAGAATGGTGGATTCTCTTTAAGAGAACACACAATTATGATAAGACGTATAAGAAGGAATCTTAGTATGTATCTGAGGTTAACACTCTGATACCAACCCACATACCATACTATTGGTATAGAGTGACATGATAAACCAAACAAAACTAATTTAGAAAGGTGAGCAATAGTAAGAATAATTGGATGGAACATAAAATGTGAGGAAAGAGGAGTAGTTGGGAAGATTCAACCTCAGAATATTAAATCCAGATCAACTTAGGAAACAAATTGTTTAACATTCATCTTCAAGCTACAGCTACTGAAATGAGCATCATGCTTCATCAGCAGTAATACAGTTAAGCTGTAAAAATGCTCTTGCTAACAAGAAATCTAAACTCTTGCACATGTGCTCCAAAAAGCTTAAAGGCAATGTAATTTTTAATTACTGGAAGAACACATCCAAGTGCAGTCCTAGTCTATGTACAGACTGGGTAGTTAAATAATTAGGCTCTCTGAACAACCGAGTCCTGCAAGACAACATGGAATTCATGACTCAGTTGTTATGCTTTTGGTTAACATTTATGAAAGTAGTTTTACCTGCCTCCATCTCTCAGCCTTCTGCTCCTAACCTGAAACTTAGACATTCTTCTAGGAAGCTGGAGTCTCAAGGTTGAAGTCTTTCAGGCTAAAAACTGGGTGTCCCTCTTTGGGAGCACCCACTTATAACCACTCTGCCCCTACAAAGCAACTTGCATTGTCTTCGAAGGAAACACTGTGCCCATGGTTAGTCCTTTGAAAGGAGAGATTAGATGGTAGTTTTCCTGGAGAGGGTTTGATCTCAGGATATCAGGCTGAAGGAAACATCCAATTTAGATTGCAGGCGTGAAGCTGTGACAGCACTTCAGTGCTTTCTCCATGCCAGGGAGGAGTGAAAACTATAGCTTTCACACCTCCATTCTCTTCTTCTGGAGGTATACATGGCCTGTATACCATATGCTTTGGGTATCATGATTTGATACAGGGATTTGATGCAGCTGTACAATCTTAGTTGCTACACCATGTGATGCCACCATAGCTGTGAGTTAAAGTTAGGGTGCAGAGTTTTTCTACCAGAGGTGTTAGGATGGAAGCAATTTATCCTTACTATAAAACTGACTGCTGGGTTTTCAGGATTGGGATCTGTAGAAGGAACAGTAACACCACCACCTATAGAACAAACCCCACATAGCTTCAGTTTCAAAATTAGAAAAGTGCAACAGGGACCAATGATATTCACCAAGCACAGATTACAAGATTTCCAGAACCTCAGAAAACTCTGAGACAACATAGATTACATACAGCACAATTATATATTGGGGTGCTCTAAGGGTATCAATATAACCTGACTCCTGCATATTCCATTATAAACCCCCTTTTTATCATAGGATGTAATAATAATTTTTCAATGCAACAGACATTTTTTTCATACAGTACCTTCTCCACTCTTAAAGAGGAAAAAACATGGTTTGGGAGTTTTATTACTGAAAGTACTCTAAATTAGCTCTGATGTCTGGAGAAGGAGAGAAAGGAATTGGAAAAAGAGAAAGAGCGAAAGTATATCTATCCTTTGCTGCATAATGCCAAACCTGTTAGATAGCAAAAACCTATGAAAACCAAAAAAATGATGATCAAAAGTAACCGTTTACAGCACGTTATAAATCACCAACTGCAAAAAAGGCAGTATACTAAAGCAAACAAGAGATTCCTACATGCTTGTTAACTATATGCATATATATATGGAGATGGACAAAGCTTCCCGGAGATGCCTGAAGTTACAGTTGCTTCCACATGGAGACACGATGGTGTTGCATCAGCAGAGAGCTTACCAAACAGGTACATATTTCAGTGGCTCCTCACATTTATTTTATTAATTCAGCTATGCAGCCACATGTTTATAAAGATATATGGAAAGTAAACAACCTAACCTGGTCCTAAACACACAGTTAGTCTGATTATGAAAGTGGCAGAACAGCTACAAAACACGTCCTACTGCCTCTGGTACTCAGGGCATAAAATACTTCCCCAACGCAAAACCCCACAAACAACAAAACCACAACTAGGCAGAACTACCTGTGCTTCAACGAAAGGCCAACCTCCATCTGTGTGGACACACAGGAGCTAATCCAACTCCATGAGGTCAAAGGATCTCCTTTCCATGGTGAGGAGCTTCCAAGCAGCAAAATAGCATGTTGTCTTTCACTTAGTATTTCATCTTCTCCAAAGCTATTTGCAATTCTCTGTGCTGCACATTTGCCTGTCCTTTTCTGAAAATTAATCTCTTTAGTAGCATTAATTTTCTTGGTCTTTTGTATGTTACTTGCAGGTAGAAACTGTGTTAACATTCAGCTTTATGCTCTCAGAAGGAGCTTCTATCACCACTTCACAAAGCAACCTTCAGTACTGAATATGGCAAGCAACAGGTAGGTAAGACAAGCATCCCTACAAGAAGTATATGACAGAGCTAGAAGCACAGATAACTGCGAGAAGTGAAATGCTGTTCTAGTCATGAGAATATTCTATATTAATTTATAGCAAGTCTGCCAAGGGGATTTTTTTTGGCCGTATTTGGCTAGCTTTTTTTTAATGAGCTTCTTCCAAAAAAGATTTGTAATCAATTTGCCTTTTCAGAGTAGGATCCAATTTACAGAGAGAATGATAAACTTCACCTTCTTCCAGCAGGGGACTTTGGGACTAGAGCTCTGGAAGAGAGAGGTAGCACCTGCTGCCAGCATCCAGCTTCCTAAAGGCCTTTCTAAGAGTCTTTCAGGCGCTGTGACTGAGTCTTTTCAGGCACTGTGATTTTTTTGACTGAAAAAAATCAATCTGATAAGTTATTTCAGGAAAATGATAACCATTTAGTAGGGCACAAAACCCCTATGAAAATCTCATCGCAGCTGGCCAAGTCATAAGGTGAGGACATAGTGTGCTTTTAGAGCCTGCAGGTACACAAACACACAGGCAGGATGCTGGCAAGTTTTATTCCTTACCAGACAAAAATACAAGGATGGGATGAGACGAATGAGATTTTTTCACTCATATATTTGGAAAAATTATTTCGTACTAAAGCAACATCATACCATAAACGTAAAATATTTTCAGTGGTGTGATAATAGAAGGACATACTGAAATTTATGAGCATCTGACTTTTAAAACCATTAGGTGTCTCAAAAGTAGAGGTCTAAGAATGAATTAACCATTCTTAGCAATATTTCTTGTTGAAAGCGACAAATAGGCATCTCTTAGAGGACAGTTTATCAGACTGATTTAGTTTCTCTCTTAAAAATGAATTGATTTTCCTTGGAATATATCTTTCCCCTTTTGAATCAGAAGGGGATAAAGGATCACGATGTCAGATTCAGATATACATGCAGAGGAAAAATCAGGGCAGCTAAATCCCATCCCTCATTACTGCCTGGTAAGTAGCTGAATTTATCTGCTCAGATACTTCAGAGGGGCTCTATATCTCCATGCCTGAATATCACATCTAATTAAAAGACGTTCAGCCTCCAGTGACTCAGCCAAATAGAAACTTCTTCCATCTCATCTACAAGACCTGTTGCTCATTTTAAAAGAAGATCCAACTTTTTGTGTGCCTGATATGCAGACCGCAGATGTAGGAAGTCCAGCCACTGAACTGAAACAGCCAGTGAGTGTTTAAGGGTCCCAGCGGCTGGTTATCCCAGATAACAGATATTTCTAAAGTATTAGTTGCATGTACTGCTAGAAGAGGTGGAAAGAATTTTGGGTGGGAAAAATGGGTGTTTACTATTTCCCTCCAGCAAGTACTGTTTCAGATAAAACCGTTAGCCATCCACAAAAAGCCAGTGTTCTTCCTCTGGTTGTCAAAATATCAAGCTCAGAAGCTTGAGCCCCTCCATGGCACTGGCTTAGCTCTGAGACGCCTACATAATAACAATGCACTTAAGAACTAGCATTTCATCACACATAGATACATTATAGGATAGACAATATTTAATCCCTTATTCAGAAAAATAATGCTTTTTTAAAAAGGATTTTTCATCAGCTAGTTCTGCTGCTGAAGGATTTGCTTTGTGCACAACAGAAAGCTTATGCTTAGGTGCTATTTTGGTGCTAAACCCCCTACTCATCCAGTTCTGTTACATTTTTGGAACAGCGCATCATGCTATTAACAGTTTCACAACCACCATTTTTTCCTACTGAAATAAATTTGATTTGACCACACCCTGACCCCCAGGAAGGATGTCAGAATCACAGCTGAGCTTTTTCATAACCTTAAGTTACCAGCTCCTGTTCAGGGTGGAAAATGCTTGGCAATGGGAAAACATGCAGAGCTGAAGGAGCAGCCAAATGTCTCACAAACTCCTGAAAACACTTTGTGCTACAGAATCATAGAATAAGTTTCTCAAGCTTGCATACTTCACGTGCTATTTCCGACTGGATGTCAAACCTTCCCTCAGTACACCAAAAGATGAAATGTAATGGTACTAAAACAAGCAACATTAATAGATAGTAACTATTCTGAAGAAAAAGAAATTTATTCTAATTATTAGCCAAATAACTGTGGACTTAACCAGCAAACTGATGTCTTTCTTTGGAAACTTTTCTAAGGATCATAGCTTTATGCTAACAGACATCAGATTGCTGAAATGATGCTTGCTCAGATAGAAAATCCTCTGAATAAGGATTCACACAGATTTCAGAGGAAAAGCAGACTGAGGTAAAGTTGTGGTACCAGAGGGATTTCAGAGGAACTGGCAAGTTAGGAAAAAAAAAAGAACAATGGTCATAATGGTACATTCTTCCAACCTAACAAGGACAATATCCCTGAAAATGGCCAAGACCAAGATTAGTGGCCACAAAACTGTCACCTGTTTGCTTGGAAGCAGGACCTCAGCTGCAGCCTTGAGCTTTCCTACCAAATGATCAAAGTTCTACTCCAGTGGAAGACAAGCTGCTCTTCAGGATAAAAAGAAGTAGCATTGCGGCACCTGTTTTTCTATACCTGCCTAGAATATCTTCCACCTATGCTTTTTGGATCTGCTTATTTTCCTTCTCCTTCTCTGCTTCCTTCTCTTCTTTAGGCTCAGAGCCCAGCCTGAACTGAGGTCTCTCATCAAAGAGACTAGGCAGCCCTTTTCTGAAAGAGAAACATAATCGGTTTGCTCCTACCTCTCTTTCCAGTCACACAATGTCTCTCCTTAACAAATATATCAGAGCCCAGGTAAATGAGAAACATCCCTTACTGTAACAGCTGTTCGTACAATTTCAGGCTGCTTTTCTTTTTAAAAGGTAACCACAGCTATAGCATTGCTGGGCAGCACTGTTTAAGTACGGCAGATCAGATGATGGCCTGATTTATAACCTAATATAACTCTATAACTATAACCTAACTCACTTTATAGCCCAAGTGAGTGCAGGAGCCAGCGACTTTGCACATTTCCTCTGAAGGGCGAGATGCCCAGATAAAATGCATATGAGGACATATCTTTAGGGACTCTTTCTAGCCCACCTGGCATGGCTCAAGAAGGCAACTCAGCCAATATGAGAGTATTTACCTTGCTGCTTGAAAAAGAATAAGCAGGCCTAGGCATAATGCAGCCCAGCCACAGCAGGTTCTCAGGGCTGTACCGCCTCAGTCTTGTAAATCCCTCTGATGGTAATAAGGGTTGCCTGAGTGAGACACTAACTTTGATTTTATATTTTAATCACAGAGCTCAAAATGTGGAGCTTGTTGGCAGCTGGCAGCCTTGCCTGCCCTTCCACTGCACCCCACGGGAGCATGGCTTTAAAGTGCAGCAGCACACTGAAGTGTCTTCTGTTCACCACAGAACAGGGTGTAAAGCAGCTTTTAAAAAGATGGAGCATCTCCAGGTGGTTAAGGGCATGGAGCTACAGTGAATGTCTGTGGTGGGCATAACCACGGGCCGGCAGGGTTAAAAGGGAGGCTGTCCAAATTCATCCAAGACCTGCAAATCTTGAAACATGTAAACCCTACATGCGTCAGATAAAGAAGCCAGAAAGAAAGGTGCCCCCTAATGAGTTTTTTTTGCGCTTGGGTGAGCGAAAGGGCTGCTTCGGGAGGCTAATAACTGAAAACCTTCCAGGCTTTTGTCCGGAGAAATGGCAGGCACTTTCCATCCCTTTGAAAAAAAGAAGGCCTTTCTGAGTCTTCACGAGAGATGTGGATTTTAAGGGCGACCTTAGGTCATACAGAACTAATCAAGCGAAAACAATAAGAAAATTAGACTGACAGTCAGCAAGTATCTGAGGACTTTATCAAAAAGAATTAGGAATGGACAAATTCACTGGGAGCAAAGGATCAGATCTGCAAGGTGGCATTGTGTGGTGGGATTAAATTATTTATTCATTGTTAATTTATTTATTTATGTATGTGCAAATGACCTAGCTGCTGCAGGTGCTGAGGAGTTTCTGAAAGGGCCCAGTTTTAGAGCCAAGGCTAGAATATTGGTCCATTTAACTCATTCTTTTCCTTAAGGCGATCAAACAGTGACTTTTATCTAGGAGATAGAGGAGGAAAACCATATGTGTACTGGGAATGATGCGGGCTCTGCGCAGCACTAAATACCCAAGTATTCCAGTCTCATTCAAGAATGCTGTGCAGTTTAATGTCCAGCAAATTAGCAAATGAATGCTTATGTCAATATGTGAAAAATCCCTAGTTGGTTTAAACAGATAAAACGCCTCTTGGGAAATGGCGGAAAATGCAGGCTTTCTCTCCCTGTCTCTTTAAAAGAAAGAAAGAGAAACAGTACTTATAAAGTTTTCCCCAAACTTACAGAAAGTTGCAGAAATCAACAACAATCTACGTGGATGCTGGATCTCATATACCCATTAAATATTTCCCGTGCTGCTACTTCAGAAATTCACCAAGCTTTTGCCAGGCCCTCTTTGAATCACAGACTTGCTATTCAGAAGAAAACAGTTAAAATCTGGGACAGCTACAGAGCCTGCTAGATGCCATCCCACTACCCCTCTCTTAAAGGTACAGAGGTCAAAAGCCCTGGAAAGGGTCCATCTTTCCATTTTGCACTGATTTATAAAATCAATCTCAAAGATGATATCCACAAACACCTCTTGTTTTTCCTTCTCCAAATTTAACCATTAATCAGAAAGGGTAAAAATTGTTATCTCATGTTTCCCTTGACCCAGCAGAGCAAAGCCACAGTGGGGACTCTGTGTACAACATGACCCTGTGGAAAAAAGGAACACGAGATCTCAGCATGGGGGTTGGAGGCAAGAAGTCACACATATCTAAAATGTCAGCATCACATCAGTTAATGCCATGTGATAAGGGAATCCTGCTGGGTTTTACGTTCTTTTGCAGAGATACACTTGAAGGTTGTCTGGTAAGGAGGATTTTTCACTAAATCCAGAAAAGGAGTGCAGATATTTGGCCAGGACTGATCATAATGGATTATCTTTCTCCAGGACAAGCATCAGTAGCTGTGCTGGGGATAGCAAAACTGCCCCATGATACACATCTTGAAACCAGACTGGCAGGTTTATGCAGTATGCTATCTCCCAGGCTTCTGCTTCGAACATGGTATTTCCCTCCTCTTGGCCAATCCTAGGCCTTCTTCTCAAAACCAGCCTTCTTCATGTTATTTTGGAGTAAGAGCTATTCAAGTGAAAAACAGATGGCATTTTAAAGAACAAATGTGTGCAGTAATACTCAATTTAAAATATTAATTCATATTGAAAGTTCAGTGAGTGAGTTTCCCAGGCCATGCAAAAAACCAAACACAGGCCATGTTGAAAGTCTGCTTCCTCCCTGGGGCCAGAAAGACCTTCTTTCTCCCTTGAACACTGATATGTGAGGATGAATTTGGCCAATATGAATGCCAGCATGTCACTAAAATGCTACGAGTTACCTTCCACAGCCTGTGGCACACAGTAACCAGGGAGCCTGCAGAGCTATGGTCTCATTCCATGAGCTGTAAGGATGCATTTTAAAAAGGTTGGACCCAAAAGCAGAGTTATACAGCACTAAGAGGTCAGTCATCTCAGGAACAAGCATCACAGGCCAGACTTCTTGCTCATAATTTCAAATGGATACAGACCCAGCTCACAAGAGAAATATTTATCAGTATACAACTTCTCTAACATTTTGTGTTTGTTTCAGTGTCCTGTTATTAAAAGAACTCTTTCACTTCAGAGACTGTGTGGACAGGTACGTAGGACGCTGAGAAAGGCTGCGCCCTAGTTCCATCTCTGCCACGGCACTTAAGGATGCATGCAGGCACAGTTTCTGCCTGTTTTCATGGATATAAATCAGAGATCAGAGCATCTATTACTTCTGTATTTAAGATACATCACATCTTATAATTATTAATTTGCCTTATTCATTTTCTTAATTCTAATACTGCCATTGGTTTAAGATTTGTCTTCACAGAGCCATTCCGTGTAGAGCTTCTCAGCACCCCCCAGTTCAGGCAGCCAAGCTGTTGAAATCCCTTGCATTTTCACAATGCAGAAGGCAAAGGATGGTTCCAGAGATTTTCTCAGCTAGCCTTCAATGAAGAGGCAGAGGAAGTCATACATGAGGATACCTGTTTGTAAGTAAATGCCCACAGATATTAAAAATACGACAGAAGGAAAATTAGAAAAGGAAGGTAGCACTTCAGCAGCTATGAAGTAACATGAGGAAACCAAACTTCTCTCTGAGCCAGAGGAAGGCAGTCCACGTAGGCGCTAGGGAAGTCCTGTCACCAAGTTCAAAGTGCAGCAGCTATTACGAGTTGTTACAGACTCCTGGGATGTCTGCATTTTACAAATAACAGCCTTCACTGTGCAAAGTCACTGTGAAATTTATGTGCTATTTCTCTACTCAGTGCACGGATGTTTACACCTCCTGCAGGGAGAAAAAAATTACAGCAATTAAAAGGCAGAGTAAGCGATGAGACAAACCAGAAAACTCTGCTACTTTTCAGATGAAAATGTTGTCTTTTTTCACAGAAGATATTTCAAAACAGATCCACAGATCTCACTGAAACACAAAGATCTATTCTTAAGAAAAAGCAAAGCCCATGTAAATAGATGATCACTATTGTTGTAACAGTTTTCAGCAGAAAAGCTAAAGGTAAAGGGGGACAAAAATGCAGAAGATCATAAAAAGACATGCAAAAGCAGAACAATGTTAGGAAAGATGTTATTTAAAAAATCCTGTTGAAGCTGAACAGATAGTTTGCACTAATAAATCCATCATTAAATGACCGAAAGAACTCTCCTTAAAGGAAGTTTGGCTTAGCTGATCAGACACTCAGCAAGACAAACACAAAAGTGGAAAGTGCAGTGTAGATCTGCCTTTTGGGGTCTGGTCCATGATGGTGGTTTCTAGTACACAAGTGTTTTCAAGCACACTTTACATTTTCCCTACCACTCAAAATGTGCAAGCTCTACTGAGTTAGTCCCCAGCTTCAGAAGTCAGAGGGTCTGAAACAGTAGAGTGTTCCCAACTACCCACTCCCCGAATGTGAATGCTCTGCTCAGTTACGAAAAAAGGGGGAAAAAAACCCCATTTCTGGACTTTTTTTTTTTTTTTCAAATATTATAATATTAAACAACCTTAAATATGTTTTGCAGGAGGAAGGATGAACCTTTAATATACTCACTGTGTGGTTGGTCACAATTTCTGTATGCTCTTTTATACAGTATAGGGTCTTCTGAACAGTGTTTGAGATAACAGATAAAATACAGAGAGCAGGAAGAAGTTCAGGCACCCAGCAGCTCAGCCCTATTTAGGTGTCTTCAGGAAATAAAGTGGGAATTAGAAAGTTGTTCGACTGGCACAGGTGCATATTGCAGCCTTCCTCTCAAAGAATTTCCTAGTGGTCCTATATAGTTTGGTTTGGTCTACTTTAAAGGCAAGACACAGAGGGGAAAAAACTAATGGAAGCAGAAATTATATTGCTGAATACCACCAGAACAGAGCCCCTTAAAAAGTCTACAGAGGCAGTATCATTCTACAAGGACTCTGCCCTTTCCAGACACAACATACATGCTGTTTCTTACACTTTTATCTGAGATTAGCATATGAAAATACAATTTATATACAATCAAACACATTAACAATTAAAAGAAAGGGCATTTTCACATTTCATATTGACTAGAAGCTGCCAGGGAAAAATAAAAAGGCAAAATTTATAGATCAAATTTTAAATCTTATGGTAGGCTACTAAATAAAGGAAACAGCTTCACAAAGTCTCCCTGACTGCTGAGATGATGTTGTTACAAGCATCCAAGAGTTAAGTGAAAGTCAAGTGCAAATACATAGCAAGCTGTATTGCCCAATTCAGAAATTCAGGACTAAATGATGCACGAGTTTTGCCTAGAACTGTTATCATCTTTGACTCTTTTTTTCATGCACATCCCATCTAGAAAATCCAGAACAAAAGAAAAAAAAAATAAAGCAAGTATGGCATCACATATCCCTGGGATGGGGAACATTTCTTTCTTCTTCTTTACAGAAATACAGGAAGTCACAGTGGTAATTCAAAGCCATGTTAGAAAACCAGCATGAAATTATGAAATAAAAATGACAAAAATATTCTGTAGGCCTTAACTGCTCTTGGTCTATTGACAATTGGTGTACAAGTGTCTGAAAATCAGAAACAGAATGTAACTTGCTTATTTCTATGCTCGTGGCACCTTAAATTAAAGGTTGTAGTGGAAATTAATTTTTCTTTATAAAGAGCTGTGCAGTTATAATAACCTAATTGTCACAGAGAAATGGAAGCAGTTCCTAAATACCTAATTCTAAACTGTATAAGTAGGTGAAGCCATCTGAAGGTAGCAATGGCATTATGCATGGGATGTACATTATGTACTCCTGGCCCAGAATGATTCGAGCTGTCATGCTTCAGCGGCTGGGGCAGCTGAAATTAGAGGAGTCAGGCATCCAAGTGCAACTGTCTGTGCCTGAGGCACAAGGTCACTAACAGCAATGAGAGCAATAGTACGATGGCTGGTACACCAAGAAAAGGGATGTGGCAGGCTTACCTTCCCATGGACTGGCACTTTTAAGATTCCTGGTCTGTAATTGCTTCAGACCTTCAAGTTCATTCAGTTTGATTTATATGAGAATAAGATGGAGCAAAATCTGAATAGCAGAATTATGAAAAAGGCACAAACCAACACCCCATTTACAATATGACTGCTTCAAACTTCTGGCCAGACTCAAATCAAAACTACTTGCTTTTGCCTGGATTAAAACTAGATCAGAACACCCTGAGATGTGCACAGATCAAGTGCAACTAGGACACAGCACCTCACGTGCCTCTACATTTCACTGGAAGTAAAACGGGTAAGGACTGCAGAAGATGCACCGGAAAACTGAAAGATCTATTGTGTTTCTATTTTCGTAAGAAACTTGCTTGGCATGTGCTGCTGACCGCTGCCTGCGCATCCACATGCTGTTGTCTGATGGCTCAGGAATGCAAGTGGGACAGGACAGCTCAAGCAGGACGTCAGCTCCAGAGGCTGTGCCAGACAGCTCTAGCAGAAGCTGTGCTACAGGCTGGAATGATATTGCTTTTGTGCACTTATTTCCAGCTTAGCTCATGCTGCCTGGGCATTTCATGTATCTGAGGACAGACCCTTCTGTTTGCTCCTTAAAGTCCTGTGAAGATTAGACAGTTTAAAACACCTTAAAGCAGCCTTAAGTCTGTCTTAAAGTTTCATCAGCTAGAAGGGCTCTCCCTCCATTTTCAGTCCCTGGCCTCACCAGGTCACTTTCCAGACCAAGGCGCACCTGAGCCCAGGTCCCCCTGGCCACCATCAGCTGCCTCCCTTCTCCCTCTGCTCTGCAGTGTACAGCAAAGAGATGTACCAGCACAAGTACTTTTCCCACCAAAGATTTCTCTACAGAGAGGGGCTATCCAGATGCAAACTAGAGTGGCTTTCCAGATAATTAAGTAATGTTTAAGATCTACCCAATTGTAAGACAGAACAGCTAAGGTGGGGAAGAAATATCACATGAGTAAATAGAAAGAAATTTAAGGTTAAATGTAAACGTGCTGAATGCGTAGGGAAATGGCATCTTGTTTAAGGTTATCCTTGGTCATGAGCTAGTTGAGGTCTGAACACTGGTAATGTCAATGTCAGGAAATTTGGCAGGGGAAAGTGCTGCTGCCGCAAGTGCCGGACTTCTACTGGAGTTCCCATACTCGGAGCTGCCAGAATGGGATAGCGTTTCATCTGCTGTTTTAAAGCACCCATAGCCACCTCATGGAGAATGTGACGCACTGTATCGGACAGCACCTATAACCAAAGAGGAAATAAAATAAAATACAAATACCCCAAAACCACCCCTTTATTTTCCCACCCCAAATCATCGGGGGCAAAGTGCGGACGTTCCTTTCTGCTCGTACACCGCATCCCTTCTCGCCGCAGCAAACCCCTCGCTGCTTCCCCGGCTGCTCAGCCCCGCTGGCCGGGCCGGGTCGGGTCGGGCCGGGCCGGGCCTGGCCGGTGCAGGTGGCACGGAACCGCTGCGCCCCCTGCAGCTCGCGGCGCGGCAGCGGCGGCGGCCGAACTCCTCCGCAGGCAGCTGCGGCCATCACCGCGTACCCTATTGAGCTGCCCGTGGTTCGCAGAGGGGCAGGAAGGAAGGAACGGTTTTGTCTGAAACACTCTGCTTCCGCCCTGCAAAAATGACTGAGTCGGAGGTCGCCTTCTCAGCCCATCTGTAAAACCCAGCCTTGGCGTTTTGTGCCTCCACAAGTAACTAATACGACTGCTTCACACGTCCTGCTGCTGCCAAGAAGAAATGCCGCAATACCTATTTTTGATCTAAAACTCATCACAGACTTCTGGAGGAACAAGAAAGAAGCCAAGCCGTGGATTTGAAACTTATTTGCTGGGGAAAGCTCTGCCAAAAGACACCCTCTGCTTTTCTGTCAGGCCCCGTATTTCCACCTCGTCCTACAGCTGCTGTGACTGAGGTCAAGTGATATGTCACTCTGTCAGATCACACAAGGAGTCAGTGGCTCTTCCCGGATTAGAACGATTCCACACGGCCCCCTGAAAAGATTTGTAACAAATGTCAGCAGCCAAACGTCCACTGCTTAAAGCATATGTTTAAAGCTCTTAGACATCTCAGTCAAAAGGTATTGTAAATATAGGGACAAAGCTAGCAAATACTTCGCTGTGGAGTTTTAATAATGGCAAACCAGAATCTAGCAGGGATTAAGAAAAAAACTGAAACAGGTCACTTTAAGCAAGGAATATGTGCTCCTGTTTTGGAGCCCTTCCAAGACCAGGAAAGGATTTGAGGTTTTCCCCTCCAGTAATAACCAAAATGGTCAAGATGCTAGTGGTAACATCACAGGGGAGGAGGGCACAAAGTAATTTGACTACAACTTCCTCTTTCTTGCTTGTTAGCATTCCTGGGCATTGTTTTCAGTATTTATTTTTTTTTGTGTGTGTGTGATAAAAAGGAACTGTGCTTGAAATGGTCATTCTGTTATGCACAACATAGACAAAAATGCCTAATGTAGTGGTCTTGACATAATTCTTTACTACTGCCATCAAAATACAAGAAATTTCCTTGCAGAAATCTTACATGTGTAGAGATTAAATGTGATTTTTAAGTCATATCAAAACGTACTACACAACCGCACCCCTTTATAATGTCATCATCTTACCAGGAAAAAAAGTATTCCAGCTATTTAGAAAAAGGCCATCACAAGGCGCACAGATGACTCAGGTCCCACTGGAAACTTGTTTGAGGTTTATAAGGAGCGTAGAGGTTTAGAATGGTGTAGAAGGAGTGTGACTGATGTGCTGGTTCTTTAAGCAGAACCTAAAAAGAAGCAAAGATAAAGCTGGGAAGACTAAAGTGAACTTCTCTTTTGAAATCTCTGGACATGTCAAACTAAGATAATATCATTAGATGTATATAACACAGGAAATGTTCATCGTACCATGTGAAATCTTGCCATACTGTCATTTCCCTGGTGTTTTCTAAGAAACCTGGTCTCTCCAAGCTTCTCTCAGAAGTATCGGTCACAT